>JXCR01096331.1:0-21315 GCA_002079205.1 Phalaenopsis hybrid cultivar | reverse complement strand
TATATATATGTTCATTAATATGCCAATAACTTAACCCAAATGATTTTTAGCGGCTAGTGAGAACAAATGTAATATGATAAAAATTAAAAAAATTATTTTCTCACTAGGGGCACTACACAAGTATATGTATCGTTTTAAGTACTATAGAGCTTTCTTAAAAAACCTTAGTATCAATCGCACGAGGAAGCCGAAAACAAGTAAACAAAAAAATGAAATACATAAATTTTGATTTTAAGAAAACTTTACTTAAGATTGTAACAACAATCTAAAGATGAAAATTAAGTTAACTAAATTATACAATGTGCAAATAAAAGTAAATGTAATGACTTGGACAATCTATGAAAAGAGACTTTATCCTTGCCAATAATTCATAATCAGTGTAAGATTTCAAAAATTTTTTAGAAACTTAAATGTGGTATTGTAACAAGTAGGAGCATACATATTTCTTTACTTTCTTTCGAATTATGCTTGGCTAATCTAAAGTTGGTGTCGGCATGTATAGTAGTGTTGGGTAGGTTCTAGTATCTCACTCCTAGATTACCCCTTGTGTCCTCTCTATAGGACCTACCAATGACCCTTAGTTCCAATCTCTAGTCTAAATTGATAAAAGAATCTAGTCTGTCACCCTAGAAACATCAATTCTACGTCTGTCAAATCTTATCTCCCTATTTATTTGCACCCCCTTTAGACGATCGCGACTGCTTTTTCTAAGGTAGAATGTGATACTTAAAAGTCAAGAAATCTTAGCCCTTTTGGATCTATAAGTTCCTCAACAAGTTTTAACAATACAACTGGTCAATTTGTAAAGTTAATGAATGATCAGTAAAAATATCACCACAATTTTTAGGAATAAAAGAAGTTCTAAAAATATCACAATCACTCACTTAATTACTTCATATTGTAAGGAGAAAGAAAGAAAACTACTCAAGAAGCATTGGGATAACAAAACAAAATATATTTATTAAAATCCAATCTAAAGTACAAAACTTAAGGACAGAGATACAAATCGTTATTCGGAATGTTCCCCCAAGCACTCCTTTGAAGTTCTCTGACTCCTCTGACTCCAACTGCACTTAAAAGACTCACAAACTTCAGAAATAATAAAGACTCGCAAAGAAAACTTCTCACGCACTTAACACACTCACGCACAATGAGACTCTATAGATCCAAACCCCTAGCCTCTTAGAATTAATCCATATTTATAGAACTTCAAAAATGACAAAGGGTTGCTTCATATATCTCTTCAAAATTTGGTCTCATTTAATGAATCTTCTAGAGGATAATTGTGGCATCTAGGTGCCCAACTGTAGCGTCTAGGCACTAGCTAATTTATGCTTCTAACGCTTAGGTGTCTGTTCGGCTGGTTTGTTGCTTTTCTTCAATTTAGCCCATTTTTGCTCCTTTTTTATGTATTTTTTGCTCATTTTTACCTTAAACGCTTTTTTTTTTGTATCTGCAATAAAAAAAACATATGAATACCCTTCATTAAAACATAATATCCATAAAAATTGAGCATAAAATCTAAATAAAAAATAGGTAGTTCTACAGTGGATCAGCAAACTCCTTCACAAGCCCCACTACAACAGCCATCGCCGCCAGAAAACACCTCTGACCATTGCAACTATCGCCCACCACCACCTTAGATGGCCACCACTACTACCTGGTATCATCACCGTCACCCCCCTCCACATATTGGCCACCTCCACCCATCATCACCACCACCTGCCATCGCAAGTAATTTATACATTAAAATAAATTATTTTCATTCTACTGTAAACCAAATAAAAAATTATGAAATCATGCGTTTATGTTATATTGAATTAAACAAATCAAAAAAATTCCAAATATACTACATTAGCTTTTGCATTGAAGTCATTTTAAATTGCATTGCTTCTTTGGCAAACTAGACATCCACTTAATCTCTATGGGTTAATATAAATAGATGTCTAAACTTATTACAAATTTAGTGTTAAGAGAGGGTCCTTATAGGTATACCCATACTTCGAGTATCATACCGCACAAGCACTAATGAGAAGAGTGTTTGAGTTATGAATGACTTTCACAAGTCATGTAAGATAGTATATTGCTAATTATATCATCAAAAAATGAAAGGTGTACTATAATGCAAGTGAAATGAATCTCATATTAATTAGTAATGAACAAACCACAAGTACATCATGATGAGTTTGATAGGATGTCGCAGGCAATGTTTTTTTTCTTAATCATTAATTATGCTTACATGCATGTGTTTCTTCTCTTTGATTTTTTTTTTTAATATTTAAAGGTTATTTTGTTCTCGTATGGCCACCAGAAATGATATAAGTTGCAAACTTATTGACCATAGGAGATGATATTCAGAAGACTCAAGTATCATTAATTTGCTAGCGCTCTGTGAAGTGACAATTACTAGAGAGTCACATAATGGCAGATGAATTCTAGCTGACGATGATAACATAATTTTAGCTTACTAACTGCAAGAGAAAGGTGGTATTGAATGGATAGGTTGTCACTGAAGATACATTGAGATCTAAAATAATAGACAAGCATATATTGTGATGTATGATGACTTAGAAGTTGATCAAAGGAGAGCATGCAGTGGAATATATCATAAGCCATCTTGAAACTGCTTAGATCCATTAAGGAAGCACAGATACATTGCACATAATATTCTACGAAATGAGTCATTATATGTTCTAAATTTCTTTAAGCAAAAAGTTATTTCTTTTTCTGTTAATAAACATTATAATTGGAAAACTATCTTATTTTATAGCATGAATTCGTTATAGAAACAGAAAACCAGTTCCAATAATCTTTTGACAGTGATGATGACAATGTGAAATAGCCCGTTATCGACAAGCTGAATGAGTTATATAATTCTTATACACACTAGATAGAGATGACACTACACTTAAGGATGCAAAAGTGCCACCACTAACTTATGTGAATCTGGAAATGTACACCTACATTATTCGCAAATTATCCATTTATTCTGCTCCTCCATACATGCATCCATCCATCCATCCATATATCCATTCATGCAAATGTATACATATGTACAAACATACGTACAAACATACATACAAACACACAAAAATAGAAACAAACACACATAGACAAACACACACACACACACACACACACACACACACACACAAACATACATACATACATACATGCAAATAGACAGACAGACAAACATACATACACACACATACATACATGGGTATGTATGTGCATGCACGCACACATGCCATAGATATATACAACCATCTAAACAAATAGACATCCATACATTAAAACACACAGACATAAATACATACATAAAGACAAACATATGTACACACATACGTACGTACACACATACAAACGTATACATACATTGACATACACATAGACACACAGACATACATACAGGCGCGCGCGCACACACACACAGACATATATACATACATCACAGGGACATACAAACATACACACACACACAGACATATATACATACATCATAGGGACATACAAACATACACACACACAGACATACGTACGTAGAAACACACAGACATACATAAATACATAAAGACAGATGTACATACAGAAAGTCATATTTATGTACCCACATAAATACGTATGTACACACGCACATACAAAAACATTAATACATACAAACACACATACGCTTGCATAGACGCACTCACAAACACACGCAAACTACACATACATACATACATACATAAATATAGATACACACACAAACTATATAGACATACGTACAAATGTACATAAATAGACATACATACATACATACATACATACATACATACATACACAAACATACACACATACATACGTACATACAAACTTATACTTACATGTATAAACAAACATACATAAATATTTCACCCTATAATGAAAATGTGCATTTTATTTGCAATTTAAAATAATGATTTTTTAAGTGATATGAAAGATATTGGTGGTATAAATATAAAAAAAGTAAAGTTTAGATGTCTGGTATGTAAATACAAATAAATTACTTCGTATGTACATAAATGCAGTAAAATTATACCAAATTTTTACTTATAAATTATGTAAATCAATAAGAAAATATATTTAGAAGTGCCACACGCTATAATGTTTTAATTAAGATTTCTTAAATTTCTAAATGGGATATGCAAACATTTCTATCAATCCAAATTATTCCTAAAAAAAATTTATTAAACGAAAATTCTCAAAAAAATATGCCAGAAATTTAATTATTTTATCTTAAATGCAATACTCTAATAGATTCTCTTTTCTTTATAAAATATCGTTTAATTTAAGAAAGCTTACACTAAATACATTAATTAAAATTAAGCACGCATGAAGTTTTAAGATAATGATTTTTTTTTCATTTTTTAACCAAAAATTTTATGTCAAAAAAAACAAAATACTTCTACTCTAAATTATCAAAAATAATTAGTATTTTCTTAAAAAAAATTAGTTGTGCAATTGTCGTCGCTTAAAATGGAAACAAATGGTCAGGTAAGCAATTTGTTGCCGCTTTAAGCGGCAACTTTACAAATTTATGATTTTCATCTTTTATAAATGATGATTAGTTAATTTAATGTCCTGTTTTGTTGATTTTAAAATTTCTCCAAACATGTCATGGAAATAAAATAAAAAATTTCCCTCCATGCACCAAAAATCATAAGCTTAAAAATGATATTAGTTGTCAATCCTTTCACCTTCCTCCACGTTGGCTGCAAAAACGAACTGTTAAGATTTTCAGTGTAAGAAAATTTTTCTGCAAGTATTAAAGTTTAACAAACACAAGAGCAGGGAATAAAAATTAAAGAAATACAATCAGTAATATATCTGCCTTAGCATTCTTTTATACCATCCATTTCATCTCTCAACCAATCTTGAGCACAAACCATGCTTTGCAAAGAAACTGGATCAAAGGATCTCAAATATAGACTTAGAGGTCTATCCTCAATTCTTTTTGTAACATTTCCCAAAGGAATAGAAAGTATATCGCGAGCAACCAATGAAAGGATCGGGTATTTTGCCGCGTTGAGCATCCACCAAGTTAGCACATTGAAGCTATCATCTGGACCATCTTTATATATGTATACAGCCTCCTCCAAATACAAGTCAAAGTCTGATTTTATTGACTGACTTGACATGGTCTGCTGAAGATATTGATCGAGTCCCCTCCGTGTATCAGAGAGCGTAAAATGAGAAGAAAAGGACTGAGAGCATCCAATTGCTCCACGTTCTAAGCCGGGGCAGCCACTATTACCACTAGTATAGCATAGAAGAGCCTGACCATTTCTACTCTTAGCCGAATGAACAACATATTCACTGTACAGATCTCTCAAACAACTGAAAATGCCCTCTACCTTAATTTTTGCTTCAAAATCTCCTATGTAGATATTTTTGAAGAAATATTCTACTGATCTCATCTTGTAACGAGGGTCCAAAATTGATGCTATTGCCAAAATCATGATATTTGCATCCCAGTACGGTTCAAAACTCTTGAGCATTTGAGAAGCAAGTTTCGAAATTATAAGAACAGAACAGGAAGACCAAGATTTCAACAGTAGAAGAATGCCACAAATATCAATGAAATAAAGATTTGCTGTAGGTATTCTAATCGCTGAAAACTTTCTTATCATGTGATCAAATGTTTCCAGACATTCTTTAACAGATTTGACATCATCCCACTCTACATCGGACAATGGAAATGAGAAATCCGAATCATACTCTGCTAAGTTTTTTAAAGCATTACGCAATTCATAAACAGTTGCAATCATCAGATAGGTCGATCTCCAATTAGAACTGTCATCAAGAACTAAAGTTGTTTTAGGAGCATCAGTTAGTATGGCAGCATTTTGAAATCTTTTTAATTTTTCATGTGAAGACTTCACAAAAATCACACAACTTCGCACTCGGTCACATATCTCGAGTAGTTGCACAATAGAATCCTGGACAACAACATCCAATGCATGCGCCAAACCATGAAAATGAAACAGGTCACCGTTAAGATGGAGAGAATCCATAGAACGAAGAAACTTAAGAAGAAGATTATCAGCTGCAACTTGATCAATCTCACATTGATCCAGACACATATAAGACACCTTTCTGCTGATCTTCCAATCATGCAGCTTCTCTATGATTCCTTCGCAGATATCTTCAGCAGTAGGCGGAGCCCCGAAATGCAGAAGGTTGAGTATCTTTCTCTGAAGCTTCCAATCATTGTCAATAAAGTGGCAAGTCAAGCACAAATGGCCCACTCCATAGTTTGATCCCCACCTATCAATAGTGAGACTAACTCGGCATGGAAGCATCTCCAGTATCTCAGATAGCCTGCTCCTCCCATTCTCATAAATCTTTAAACAATCATCGATAATCATCTCTTCTGACACCAGCTTAAACCGAGGCTGAAGATTTCTGACGAAATTTTGGAAACCAACGTGTTTGACAATGTCTAGAGGATACTGATGCAAAATAATCATCCGAGAAAGATCCTGCCTGCTTACCTCCTGGTCAAATTGAGATCCCCCGTGTCCTTCTTTATCATAATTGTTAATTGTGGTGGATCTCAATGCCACAAATTGCTTCTTGCCCCGCCTCCGCCCATCAGTTCGCCGGGTGCTCAAGCAGAAGTGGAGGTGGTTCCTCAGATGGGTAGTACCGCTTCGGCTATTAGCTGTGAACTTCTTGCCACAGTGGTTGCATATCGCTTCGTAATTTCCGTCCGCCTTTTGCTTCTTGGTGAAATCTTTCCATACAAGCGATCTCAACCTCCTGGCTCGTGGATTGTGAAGAGCGACCGAGGCCTCCTGGAGGTTTTGGTTGCCGTCCAAATCGATTGATTCGGCCATACTGCACAAAGACAGGTAGAGATATTCCAAGAGCGCTTGTGAAAGAAGCAGCCGAAAGTGAGCATCTTTGAAAAATCGATAGATAAAAAAGAGTATGAAACGAAGCACAAGGAAGAGAGTCTACATGTCCTTGAAGGAGGGCTTTAGCGAATGTTCAGAGAAATATAGAGCGCTTGACAAAGTAAGAACCTTTGGTTCTCTGAAATGGGAAGATCCGCGTCTCCGACTATCGCTCTGGAACGCACGGTATCAGAGGAGAGGCGAGGAGATCCGTATCCAGCGTAGGTACGGTGTATTGCGAGATCGGGTCGCAAAAAGTGGGCGACGTGGAGGCTTGTTGGGCCGGTTTTGGGGACTATTGGGAGGCAGATAGGGCAAAACGGAACTCCGATGATTGATTCGTTTAGAGAAATCGAATTCGGATATCAAAAAAATACCGTATTCTGGATTTGCCTTCTGCAAAACATGCATTTTACAACCAAAAAAATAATTAATTAAATAACAATAAAAATGTGTGCCACTTATCAAAACTTCAAAAATAAAAAAAAAAAACAAAAAGAAAAAAGAGTCTCACGTCCTTAAATGATCTAATAATTTAAAATTAATTAATTTATTTTAAAAAAATTGAAAATAGTAGATTATTGATATTGTACTGCTTTAAAGTAGAATATTTAATATTAGGATTTGAATAATGCGAATAAGACTTTAAATTTAATATATAAAATTTATTTTTCTATTTTTGTTCTAAAAGTTTTATTAGTTATCAGATTATTCTCAAAAATTCCAAACAACAATAAGACGGTTCTATAAAAATCTGACAATTTCTTCTTTTCCCACAATTTTGATTGATTTTGATCACCTTATCAACTTTGGGCAAAAAATTTTAAACTCACATTAAACAACTAGAGATTTCTCAGATTGTTAGCATGAATATAACAATGAAGGTGAACTATTTGAATATGCTCCATCATGAATGTTGCATATATGTAATTCAAATAAAATAAAAAATTACATAAAACTCTCTTTCACTATCTCCCTCAATATATGTTGTTGAATCTGAGATTGCTCGTGAATAACACCTAAGAAATAAAACATAGATAAAAAGAGAGAATACAGAGACAGATAGAGAGAGGGAGAGAGAGAGAGAAATAACACTAAAAGTGATGTCCCCCTTCAATTAGATGCTTCCTCTATTTATAAAGGATTTAGTTTCATGTTGTTACATATTTATCCCCACCTAAAAAGGATCAACATTGGGTTATTTCTAATATTTTGCATTTATGGGCTTGTTGTATGGCCGCCTTCTAGCTCGACCGACTAAGTTTAATTGGCATTGGGTCGAGTAGGTCACTTTGATCAATAAAGTTTGGTCGGGGTATTACAGTTAACTAATCCAACCTAAATGATTATCCTTGATTCCTAATAAGGAGCTTGAGATACATAACAGAATTAGAATTTCCTTTGGATTGACTCTACTGGGGGTATGTTATTGTGTCCTGTCAGCTTTCTTTGCAGCTGGCTCGAATGTTCATTCATCATAATTTGGATTAGACGGCTCATACTTCAATCATTTGGTGGCCTTCTTATTGCTTCGTGGCTTATTTAGTTTTGGCTTGGTTGCTTGACTCGTTCAGCCAAATGGTGCTCATGAACTATTGTCAGTGGGCCAACCTTCATCATACTTTTTTCCTACTCGACTATTATATCTCTTTAAAATTAGTGCAAGCACCTTTTTGATGTACTTATTTTAGTTCTCGATTGTCCTACTTCTTGAAAGTGACACTGCGATGAGAATAAGAGAATTAAATATAAAAGTAAATTTCATTTATTTTTTAATTAGTAGCTCAATAATTGAACTCCCTTAATCTTCACATTTCCAATTCTTATAAAGAGAGCATTCAGACTCCTTCATTTTTATTACTCTTCTAGGTGCTTTATTTTTTTTTTTGAAAGTCTCCCTTCATATCTTTCTTGTCATGATGGATAAGAAAAAGAGACCCCAGAGGCAAAAAAATGTGCAAGATGTCAACTCACATGGTGAATGTGGAGTAGATGATGATGGTTCTTTAACAAGAGCTTTTAGATTTATGAGAAAAGGTTCGAGTTTTCTGGATGTAGGATATTGCAGCCCTAGTGTGTGTTGTTTTTCTAAATGTTTTATGTCAATCTAAATCCCTGGTAATAGTGCGAAAAACTTGACCCATCCCGAAATTATGCAGTAATTTAACTTTAAAAAATATGACCGAAAACTTGACCCAGTTTATATTAAGTAGTTAATTTGTAAAATTAAATTGTTTATAAAATATATAAAATAGTTCCCACTACTCCTTAACCTGAGGGCTAACAATCTCGCATCAGTTTCCAACTAATTGGACCAAATTGGGGATTTTAATCTGTCACCTTAAAATCTCTAATTCTGCAACCAATAAAGTATATTTCCCTATTTATTTGCACCCAACTCCATGGACGAAATACTCTCCCATGAAATCAAATGTGATTCTCACTATGTTGTAGAAATCAAAGCCCTTTTGAAACATCTATTTCTCAGCACATTTTAACCTTTCAATTGACTAAATCAAAAAGTAAATAAAGATCAGAGTTTGAATCACCACAAAATATTGACATTTAAAACCGTACAAAACAAAATCAATTATTCACAAAACTATATCTCAAAGTAGGGAGAAAGATAAAGAAGACTACTCAGAATTCATGAGAAGGATACAACAAAACACAGATTTCATTAATAAAAATAAGTTTATAAAACAAAGGAAATTAAAGACATAACTTAACTCACAGTCCTTCTTTAGCAAATCCCTAGATGTTCTCTTCAAGCCTTTCTCTTCTTATAAGAACTCTCAATTCTCTCCTAGAAATGTAATGAAGAAGAAATATGTCACCTTCTCTCTCCTCTTACAATCCTTGATGAAATTCTTCAATCCCTTGGCTTGTCTCTAATGCCTTCTTCATCCTCTTACTCTCACACCACACAGACACACACTCACGCCACCCCAAAACTCCTCACGCAAAACTCTTCTTCAAGTCCTAAACTTCCCTCTCTTTTATAAAAGGCTGCCACCCTAAAAAAAGAATTCAAAAATCCCTCCAAAATTCTATTCAAAAGTCAACTCTTTTAATTCAAAAGACATGTCCATTGATTCATGAAACATATCCCTTCATAAAAGAGCCTTTCAAAGTGTCTAAATGCATTGAATCACTCCATGGGGTGTTTAGAACAAGTATTCCTTTGAAAATTCAAGCAAAATTCAACCTAAACTGCCTTAATCAGCATAAAGTCATCCCTAGCACATCATGCGCCAGTCCTCTGGATTTTGGCGGATCATGCGTCAGATTGGCATATCATGCGCCACTCTGCAGCAGCTTTACCATTTTGCTTTGTTTTGCTCCATTTCAGTTCCGTTTCACCCCTTTTCATTTGTGCTTCGCTCCTAATATATACACTTACAAAATAAGCATGAAAATAATTTTTTTTTTAAGTGTAATTTAATTCAAAAATATATAAGAAATGTAAATTATTTTAAGTATAGAAAGACATATCGAAATGTGTCATGTCAGAATTTTCTTTCTTGCTCGTTTTTACTCCAAATTGTATCATTTTTACTTCATTTTCTCCAAAAGTTCATTTCTTGTACCTAAAACCTAAAATATGCAAAATACCTTCCTTTAAAGTATAATATTATTGAAAATCATTAAAATTGAGCGTAAAATATATATGAAAAATCAAGTAATTATTAGTCGAGTCAACTCCCCCAAACTTAAACGTTACTTGTCCTCAGGTAACCCTTTCACTACATAAAATTATGACTTAGGATAGAGATTAACTTATAACTTCTATACTTTAGTTTAATAAATAGAATAGTTAAATTTAAGAAAAATCTTTAATAACTTATATTCAAACTCTAAGTCTAGGAGTACTTAGTAATCAAATTTAAGATTTTTGAATCTCCATTCATTTCAAGAAGCATATGAAAAAGAACTTCATGAAAACTTTAATAGTAATGGTACTAATGCTCCATTACAAGTTTATAAAATGTAATAAAACTTTTTCTTTAGGTTGATTCAAGTGAAGCCAATTTTTGATTAGGTATCTCTTGAAGCTTCTCCTTACTCAATTTTCTTTTCTTTTTCCTTCTTTTTTTCTTTTCTTCTTCTTCTTTTTTTCTTCTTCTTTTTTTTTCTTTTAGGATCTTTTCAATCCTTTCTTTTCTTTTTCTTTTTCAAGTGAGGATTACTATATCGTGATAGGCTCTAATAATTTTGAACTTCACTATCCTCTTCTTAATGTCAAAACTCCTTACATTTCTTCACTTTATAAATTCATATTAGTTTATGACTTTTTACAAAGCTTCATTCTTTTCTTCTTACATGAAACTATAAAATTCTTAATACTTCAAAAATATAATTTCCTTTACTTTAAATAGAAATACAGTCTTATCCATTCATACCAAATATCTTTAACTTTAGAATTGACCTTCGTTATTAAAAATATTTACCTAAATTTACCATAATATTTACAAACATAAATATAGTCATTTAAAGTTAAACTTTAATATCCAAGGTCTTATTAAATTTATTTTAAAAATATAGTTAATTGAGGACAAATAAAATTTAGTCTAGTTTTTTTTAAAAGAATGTTTTCTTTCCCCTAAACTTGAATTTTTAAATACTTTACAGTTAATTCTGTAAAATGTAACAGGAACAAAAAGTAAAAGTTGAATCTACTAGCTACTACAACATCCTATCAAATTCATATACTTGCATAATAATGAATAGAATGAGTACAAGAGAAAGTAAATCAAGCCTAAAACATGCTTGTAATAATATTAAACTAAAAGGAAGTAAACTAACTTTAAAATTTATTTTTCTTCCTACCCACAAACTTTATTTTAAACATGTATAACATTCGATGTAGAAAATATAAGCTGGAAGAAAAACAGTTCAAAAACTCTATCTATCACAAACATTTACAAGTATTCATCAGGACAGAACAATATGCAATAGAAAGTATGTCTAAACTAAAACATGCTCAATAAAATAGGAAGAAAGATCTAACAAGCAGGATAGATATCGACATGGGAATATATATATTTATGTGCTCTCCAAATCTTTATATTATTGTAAGACAAACACAAACACACATGTAAAATGAGATCAATTCTTCCTTTAACTTATTGCATCTCACTAACTTACTTCCAATTTCTAACGGAATCACTACACAGATATATTGGGTACTTATAAATGATTTTATAGATTCTAATCCCAAAGATAAGATTATCCCTGAAATATTGATTCTTGAGCACAGGTGTCACCATATCCCTTAATTAAGCACCTCTAGCCGTTATAAGGATAGTGTAAATTCATCCACATGTTACTCATCAAATAGATTAGCTACTCCTATCAAATGAAAATAAAGTCAGAAAAAAGAAGAAAAAAATTGAGATGGAATTATAGCTGTTAAAATTTAAAATGTCTTTTGTAAAACTTAAGTCCATGTGAGACCCGAGTCGTAGTAGACTCGTCAATCCGACTGCTACAAGAGAACATACAAGTCTAACCATAATTAGAAGTTAAGGAATCACCTCCGTCATGACACAAAAAAATCAAATCAAACCACTAACAATCCAAACATCTACCAATCATCAACCAAACTAACCTATTCACACTAATGCAAACACAATACAACACTAATAATCATGACTGTCTAACACACTAAATCAATCCACACTGATAACTATGCGTTGCCCCCCATAAAGCGCTTTGTTTAACATCGTCAGCCTGACAAATGATTCCACATTGATTAAAATTCCATTTAAGTAATCCATGATCAATCACCCAATCTTTTCTAGATCCATGGATTCCTGACAACGACTTTATATATGCTTAAAAAATAAGAATTTATTACTGCTGCTAGAAGATTTAATTCCCCGACAACGGCGCCAAAAACTTGACAACGACTTTATATATGCTTAAAAATAAAAGAATTTAATACTGTTAATAGAAGATTTAATTCCTTGGCAACGACACCAAAAACTTGACAACGGTTATAAATTCAATAAAAATGTATATATAAAATATTCAATAATGGTAAAATCACACTTATCAACGCAAGTATACATATCACTCAAGTAATACAGGGCTCTAATGGAGTCCTAGATATCGATCCCATAGGGAGTACTATTAGAGGCTATGAACTAAGATTTTAGAAAATCAATACTTAAATAACAACAATATAATTCAAATTGCTTTTCTGTCACTAATAGGTAATTGAACTAAATATGTAATTTTAATAACTCTTAAAAAACTAATTCTACTAATAAAGTTTCTAATTAAAATTCAATATATAAGAAAGTGTCCTTCTCCTTATCAAGAAATTAAAGTGAATGGATAAAGTAAATTAGTTCAAATTGGATTGTGCTAAATAGGAGCATACCTATTCTTTACCCTTTGGTCCAGGCATAAAAAACATTGACTAATCCTATGCTTGTTTACTGAATCTGCAGCTAGGTTGGGAGGATACTGGCTCTCACTTCGGAGCTCCCACGTTCTCCTCGCCTGAGGGCTAACATCTACACTTCAGTACCCAAATGATAGCTCCGAATTGAGAATTTTAGTCTGTCACTCTAAAATCTCCAATTCTGTGTGCGATAATTTTATTTCCCTATTTATTTGCATCCAACTTCCAAGGGCTTTGAACTCCTTGAATCTTGGATGTAATCTTCACTTTAGTTGTTAAACTCAACATATTTTAACAAATCAATTAGCCAAATTGAAAGTAAATTAAGATCGAAGTGAAAAGATCATCACAACTTCTTTAGCATTTTCACGGCTGAACTAATTCAAATCACCATTTCACAAATCTCAAGATAAGGAGAAAGACAGAGAAAACTACTCAGAACTCTTGAGGAAGTACAACAAAACTCAGAATTTATATATAAAAGCAAAGTCATACAAACTACAACAAGTAAATAAAACTTATCTCTATATCTTCCCCAGGAAAACTCCTTGAAGTTCCTCTAAATCTCTTCCTTTCTTTACAGCACACAAAATTCTTCTTCGAAACGGCAAGGAGGAAGAAATCTCTCACTTTCCCTCCACTCTTACAATCTCTCAAAGAATTCCTCAAAATATAACCCTAAATTAAACTCTCTACACACTACACACTACACACTCTCCACACTCTCCCAACACTTGCTCCATTTTTGGCCAAAAGTTTCTCTTAAAGTTATAGAAGAGTTTTTCCAAGAGTTGCCTAAGCATCCCTTCAAAAATCGTCCACATTCAATGCACCTGTTGAGATAACTGCCGATCTCGCCGCCGGCGGCCTCGAGGGTGCCATCGATAGGCCTTCTAAAATATTTGATATGGACTCTTGGGAAAATCTTGCTGTCGACGCCGTTGGGCTCGCAGTCGGCGCCCTAGTTCAAATCTTTATTTTTTTGTCCTTTTCGCTCCAAATTCGCTCTTTTTTACATCTTTTCACTCCAATGACCATAATTCATCATACCTGCAATAAAACATCAAAAATACCCTTCTTTAAAGTACAATATCATAAAAAATAGTGTAAAATAGGTTTGAAAATCTCAACATATTTTTTGTTTGGTCAAAATCCCCCAAACTTAACTATTACTTGTCCTCAAGTAATTTTAGTACTAATTAAAAGTTATGATCTATTGTAGTAAAGTTTTAATTTAGAAATACTATAAGTTTTATTTAGTAAATACCATAGTGAGATTTTTAGAAAAAATTCAAGTAATTAAATTAACTCTATAGGTACATAATACCATAGTGAGATTTTCAGAGATTCAAGTAATTGTTTTCTATTCATTTCAAGAATGACTATATGTTGTAATATCAAGTCACTTAGAATATTCAAAAGATAGGAACTTCATGAGAACACAACTAGTAAATTATGTTAATCCATAAATATAAGTTCAGGAATGTATTTAGGTTTTCCCTTTAGGTAGATCCAGTGAAGCCAATTTTTGATTAGGCATCTTCTCAAGCTTCTCCTCACTTTTATATTTCTTTTCTTTCTTTTCTTTTCTCTTTTCATTTAGATTGCTTTCAATCCTACATATTTTTCTTTTCTTTATAGGGATTGTTGTCAATCCTTTCTTTTCCTTTTTTAAGTGAGGATTATTATATCTGGATAGCCTTTAATGATTTTGAACATCACCTTTCTTTCCCTAAATTTGAAACTCAAAGCATTCCTTTACCTTATAAATAATTCATAGCTTTTACATCATTGAGCCCCAATCTTTTCTTCTCAAATGAATTTCCAAGATTCTTAAGAATTCAGAATATAGTTTCATTTACTTTAAATAGTTAACTACAGTCTTATTCTCTTATACTAAATATCTTAATCTACAAAATTAATTTTGATTACAAAAATATTCCTTTAAATCTAGCATAATATTTAAATATCTACAAAATATAGTTATCTAAATTAAATTCACTGCAAAAAATCATATTAATAATTTTTGAAAATATTTAAATTGACAACATCTAATATATAATCTTTCTTTCCCTCCCCTAAACTTAAAATTTTCAATATGGAATGATAGGAGTGGAAAGAAAAATTCTAAATATAAATCATACCTCAGTATTTTAGGCATTTTCATCATTCTAAAATTTTTACAGTCCTTCTCAAAATTTCTACTTCACCTGGTCTGTAACATTAGGAGCTTTCTATACATATAAATCATTAGAGAATTTGCTGGGTAATGAAATTTTGAAATAAGTAACATAATATTTCACTAACACATCCACAATACTAAACAAAAAACCTAAAATGCCATCACATTACAATTTAACAAATTTCAACTACCACACCAAACAATTATAACAAAAATTAAAATTATCCAATTGTAACATAAAAATAAAAATGACATCACATTTATTTAACAAATTTCAACTACCACACCAAACATTTATAACAATAATTAAAAATTATCCAATTGCAACATAAAAATAAAAATGAAAGTACAAACACACAAACAACTATCTATATTACAAAAATTACAAAAATAAAAGTAAAAGTACATCATCATATGTCAAAATCCCAAACTATATCTTCATCTCCTTGGTCAGCAAGTGGATTGGCCAGATACTGAGTATATCGGGCGCATTCAGAAAAAGTAACATCAGGCTCACCTCTGTAGTGTCGGGCCTGAGCTTCATAGTAAGCTATCTCTAAGTCCGAATGCCTCTGTAACTCACTATCATAATCATATCTACGTTCTAAAGCCCCAATTTTTTCATTTATTAGCTCTATGCTCTTACACTGCAAGGTCAACTCATTCATTACATCATTCAGGGTAGAGAAACTAGAAGAAGGAAGGTCATAACTAGTAGAGGGGATATCTCTACTAGTAGAAGGTTCTTGACACCTACTCCCAGTTCTCCATTTTTCATGGGATTCATATGTCTTTAAATTAGCTTTACTAATGGGTTTGATAAGGTAAACCCATGCTTCACCACCTCCAGCTTCCACTTTAGAAAGTTGTCAAAGTGCATAAATAAGGTCAGGATTACCCAGATCTCCACTTGTTTTACTCCTTGCCGTGGTCAATATATTCTCAAAAATGATTCTCCCCACATTTATATTTTGATTATTCTGAATACAAAAATTCAGAAGAGCTCTATCTCTTATTACCTCACTATGGTGATAGGTAGGTAACAGAGTAGAGGAAATAAAATAGTGTCACAGCTTTAGATGTGGCATTCAACATGGAAGCAGAAAATTTACCTGTTCTCATTGCTTTATCTTCCATGTCCCTTTCCCATCAGTGAGAAAGTTGATAACATCATTCAGCGGGCCCTCCATTGTACTGAAGGTTTCATAATGGAAGCTATAGGAGTCTGGGACTTCATAAAAGGAGTTAATGCGGGCGGCACTAAATTCAACTGAAAATCCCCACACTTGAACGGTTCCATCCTTAGAATAGTATACATTGGCATAAAACTCTTTTACAATATTCGCAGCAACCTTAGTGGCGGTATAATAAAAGTTTTCCCACTTCCGTTTGGTAATAACACGTTCAATTTCTTCTCCCGAACACTCAAAAACTCTATCTTGTATACATTTCTTCCCTTTAAATACTAAAGTAAATCTCGACAGAGACTTCGCATTGACGAAGCGAGACTCGTCAAACTCAAGTCGCCTCTTTTATCGTGGAGCCATTTCAATCTAATCAAAATTATAGAAAAAATTCCAAAATATACTTCAAATACTCAAATAATGGCTTCCAAAAGTGACTCTAAGAGTTCAAAACTAAATTCCATGAATTTCTTCCAAATAATTGCTCCACACTCTCAAATTTTTTGGATCTTCTCAATGTAGAAAAAATTCAAGGTAAAAATCAAATATTTTTAGTTTGGAGTAAAGCTCTTATCGAGAGATGATCAAATCCGGTGTCTAAATGCTTTGAAATCGCCCCCAAATCCAAGATCTTCAAGCCCTAGATCAAAATTTTTATTTTTAAGAGGAAGGGGATGATGAATAGTGGCGGTTGACTGATCAAAATCGTGGTTAAAGGTGTTTTTTTGGGATCTCGCCGTCGGTGAGGTCTTTGGCGCCGTTAGCGAGCTCTATTGAATTAATATCCTAAGTCTCAAGAAAAGTCCGCCGTTGGCGCCCAAGGAAAAGATTGCACAGTTTTTCTCTGGTCCGAATGCGTTCCAATTTTTTTGATGGATCCAATTTTTATGACGATTCAAGGGTAATATGAGTAGTAGAGTTAAATACTATCATAAACTAACAATATTTTCAAATAAAACTACTTTAATCACAATAAAAATAAAGGTAACTATGGGTTGCCTCCCATAAAGCGCTTGGTTTAATGACGTTAACCCGACCTATTCAGGTATTATTCAGGTTGACTGATCATTAAAACCTCTTTAAAACTTGGTCTTTTACCCTCAAAATATGGCTTTAATCTTTGTCTATTTACTTTAAATCTATTCCCAGTCTTTTGATCTTCAATTTCAACAGCTCAGTAAGTATAAACTTGAGTCATAGTAAGTGGTCCTAACCAACGAGACTTCAATTTCCCATGAAATAATTTTAGCCTTGTAAAAACTTCTTGTCCTGGTTCAAAGTTCTTCTGGTTAATCTTCCGATCATGCCATAACTTTAGCTACTTCTTGTCCTGGTTCAAAGTTCTTCTGGTTAATCTTCCGATCATGCCATAACTTTAGTTTTTCCTTATAAATTCTGTCGTATCATAAGATTCATTTCTTAATTCTTCCAATTCATACGATTTCCTTGAGTCACAGTAAAGGGTCCTAACCAATGAGACTTTAATTTCCCAGGGAATAACTTCAGCCTTGTATTGTAAAGCAAAACTTCTTGTCCTTAGACTTCAATTTCCCAGGGAATAACTTCAGCCTTGTATTGTAAAGCAAAACTTCTTGTCCTCACTTCTAGTTAATCTTCTGATCATGCCATAACTTTAGTTTCTCCTTATAAATTCTGTCGTTATTATAAGATTCATTTCTTAATTTTTCCAATTCATTCAATTGTAACAATCTCTTCTCACCAGCATTTTTCAAATTATAATTGAATTCCTTAATCGCCCAATATGCTTTATGTTCCAATTCTACTGGTAAGTGACAAGTCTTTCAAAAAGTCAGCCTATAAGGAGTCATTTCGATAAGAGTTTTATAAGCAGTATTGTAAGCCCATAATGCGGTATCCAGTCTAGTGGACCAATCTACTCTACTTGGGTTTACAGTCTTTTCAAGTATTTGTTTAATCTCTTTATTAGAAACTTCAGCTAACCCACTAGTTTGAGGGTGATAGAAAGTAGAGATTCTATGAATAATATTAAATTTTTCTGCCAATCTCTGAATGTATTTATTCCTAAAATGGGATCCTCTGTCAGTGATAATCATTCTCATCAAATGTCATTAAAAATCTTGAAACACTTTTAGCGTCACAACGAGGTAAAGCTTGTGCTTCAATCCACATTGAAACATAGTCTACTGCAATTAATATGTATAAGTTCACAAATGAAGGAATAAATGGTCCCATGAAATCTAATCCCCAAACATCAAAGATCTCAACTTCTAACATGAAATTTAGAAGCATTTCATTTCTTCTAGATATATTTCCTTCTTGTTGGCATCAATCACAAGTTTTTATGTATCTATAAACATCTCTAAAGAGAGTAGGCCAATAGAATCCATCTTGTAAAATTTTATAAGCAGTTTTATCAATCCCAAAATGTGCTCTAAATTCAGAATCATGACATTTCTGAATGATTAGTTCAGTTTTCATAAGGTACACATCTTCTCATAATAAGATTCTTACATTATTTATATAAATAAGGCTCATCCCAAAAATATGCTTTCGCATCATGAATGAATTTTCTTTGCTGTTGCAATGTCAGCATGGGTGGCAAAATATCACTTACAATATAATTAACAATATCAGCATATCATGGTATTTTCCACTCATTAATATTATAAAGTAGTTCATCAAGGAAACTATCTGTAATTTCATTGTTGATGTTAGATAATTCAAGATTTTCTAATATCGATTAATCAGCAATTTGATTATCAGTTCCCTTTCTATCAATAACCACAAAATCAAATTCTTGCATCAATAATCCATCTAATTAACCTTGGTTTGGCATCCTTCTTTTGCATCAGATATTTAATAGCAGAGTGACCAATCTAATCAGTTCCCTTTCTATCAATAACCACAAGATCAAATTCTTGCATCAAAAGTATCCATCTAATCAACATATCAATAACCACAAGATCAAATTCTTGCATCAAAAGTATCCATCTAATCAACCTTAGTTTGAATCAATAACCACAAGATCAAATTCTTGCATCAAAAGTATCCATCTAATTAACCTTGGTTTGCAAGATCAAATTCTTGCATCAATAGTATCCATCTAATCAACCTTGGTTTAGCATCCTTCTTTCGCATCAACAAATTCTTGCATCAAAAGTATCCATCTAATCAACCTTGGTTTGACATCCTTCTTTTGCATAAGAACAAATGATCAATAATTTGATTATCAGTTCCCTTTCTATCAATAACCACAAAATCAAATTCTTTCAAAAGTATCCATCTAATCAACCTTGGTTTGGCATCCTTCTTTTGCATCAGATATTTAATAGTAATCCATCTAATTAACCTTGGTTTGGCATCCTTCTTTTGCATCAGATATTTAATAGCAGAGTGACCAATCTAATCAGTTCCCTTTCTATCAATAACCACAAGATCAAATTCTTGCATCAAAAGTATCCATCTAATCAACATATCAATAACCACAAGATCAAATTCTTGCATCAAAAGTATCCATCTAATCAACCTTAGTTTGAATCAATAACCACAAGATCAAATTCTTGCATCAAAAGTATCCATCTAATTAACCTTGGTTTGACCACAAGATCAAATTCTTGCATCAAAAGTATCCATCTAATTAACCTTGGTTTGACATCCTTGTTTTGCATCAGATATTTAATAGCAGAGTGATCAATGTGCACAACATATTTAGTCCCAATTAAATAAGATTTAAATTTTTCTAAAGCATGCACAATGGCCAACAACTCTTTTTCAGTAACAGTATAATTAATTTGAGGATCATTAAGAGTTTTACTAGCGTAGTATATAACTTTAAAATCCTTTTCATACATGTCCAAGAACAGCCCCAATAGCATAATCACTAGCATCGCACATCAGTTCAATAGGTTTCTCCCAGTTAGGTGAAACTATAATAGAGGCTGTGATTAGTTTTTCTTTTAATAACTCAAAGGCATTTAAACAATTTTCAGTAAATTCAAATTTCTTTTCCTTTTCTAAAAGTTGGCATAGAGGTTTAGCAATTTCTGAAAAATCTTTAATAAAATGCATGTGAAAACCAACGTGTCCAATACAACTCCTAACCTTTTTTACATTAATAGGAGGTCTTAATTTAGATATAACTTGAATTTTTGCACGGTCTGCTTCCATACCATTTTCCTTAATTTTGTGCCCTAAGTCCAAAACTTTTTCAAGATAATTTAAGCATACGTCAAATGATGTTCCAAATATAGTTACTCTAAAACTTTTTCAAGATAATTTAAGCATGCATCAAATGATGTTCCAAATACAGAGAAACATTAGTTCTTTCACATAACTCCAAAACTTTTTCAAGATAATTTAAGCATGCGTCAAATGATATTCCAAATACAAAGAAATCATCCATAAATATTTCCAATCCATCATCAATTAACTTACTAAATATAGACATCATACATCTCTGGAATGTTGCAAAAGTTCCAAGAGGACTAGTAAATGTTGTATTTTCTTGATCTTAAAGAGCAATAGGAATTTGATCGTAACCAGTATATCCATCTAAAAAACAAAAATATTTGAGCCCAACAATTCTATCTACTATTTGGTCTAAAAATGGTAAAGGGAAGTGATCTTTCCTAGTGG
>JXCR01096324.1:6089-41224 GCA_002079205.1 Phalaenopsis hybrid cultivar | reverse complement strand
AAAATATCTAATTTAGTGGAGGTAATTCTAAAATTTCTTACTCACTTTTATGCGGACTTTTAATGTGTTTTGATTTTGAAATATGTATATATCAAGCATAATATAAAAGAAAAAAGAAGAAGATCAAAACTATATTTTGTAATGATTTTGTCAACAATAAAGGTTTATTTGGTAGCAGAATTTGGGCAAAATTTATGGGATCTTTGGTTCTCTAAAAAATTAATGCGGTGTAATTAAAATATAGCCAAGTTAAAATAATTTGAAGTTCTTTAATTTGATGTAAAATGAATGCAAGAATTTATATTCTTACAAGTGATTTTAAGAAAAATTGAAATTAATATAAAACATAGGCTTGGTTTGAGAAAGTTTCGGCTTTCAGAAAAACCCTTTTAAACCTGTATACACCAGAACGACACGAATCTCAAGGAAAACAAATGATTGAAGGTAATAACCTTTCCGCTGAGGTAAGTGATTGATCGACAATTCAATATAAAACATGAGAAGTTGGGATAAGTTAAAGCTCTACAGTGTTTTCCCGCTTGATAGTGATAAAATCTGCCAAAAGTGAGGCACAAATCATCCCCGCAGTGAGTCTCGACAGATCTCACATAGATAGTGACAAGATCCACCCAAGACCTTACGAAAGTGAATATACAGTCGATGCAACGAACCGACCTAGCAGACGAAGATGCAAACTCTATATGACTGGAGTCAAACAAAAAATGCACGATGATAACCCTTGCTACGACTAATCAGGCGACCCATTTTTCACCATGAAGGATGAATCAACAATCGACCAGATGCCTTGGTCTACCAACACAAGACAAAGTCACCACTCAACTGGCTGTCTCAACCTGTCGAAGTCAAGCAAATCAACCGGTCAATTACCATCAGATATAATATAAAATCCATATAATTAATCATAGCATTAATTATATTAAGAATGAGTTGCATAACTGTTCCCACATTTATGTAATTATACAAAATATATGCATATAAATAATAGACAAATGATGGCCAAAGGGGAGGTAAACCATTTGGACTCTCCTGCGGTTCCTCCGATAGTAAAGTTTTAACCCACTCTACTTTATTTTCTCTCATTCACTTGACTATAACTCTCGATCTGTGTTCACAAAGAGATAATATGGGATTCAACATATGGAAAGGTGGCGTGATGAGGGTGGACATTCTTCAGAAGAGAAGTGGAGTTAACTATGAAGGAGAAACTTCCCAAAGAGAGATAACACACATGGAGCCCAAAAGAGATGTTACGCAACCAGACTTCCATGCTAAGGTCTAGAGTTTACAAGCCCTAATGGCCCTTATAATAGAGCAATTTGAGGTCCTCCTAGCAGCAATCACCCGAAGGAACAAGTAAGTGCCTTGTTTGGAAGTGAAACCTCGAGGGGTTTGTCCCCAAAGGCCCCCACTAGAGTACCTATCTATCCCACACAACTAGTCAACAACAAGCAGAAAGAAGGACAAGGCGAGCCCCAACACACCCACACAGCCGCATCTGCATAGACAAATAGGCAATGGGAAGAACGAATTTGAGTGCCAGTCCGACTGCTCGCAGGAGGGTCCTTTACTCACTGAATCAAAGAGGTGATACCCCAACCAAGGCTAAAAACTCCTTGCCTGGATCCTTACAAAGGGAGGACCAACGCTGTCGACAAGGTCATGTCGTTCGAATCATCTGTCTGTTTGCTCCAAATTGATGACCCTATAATATGCATCTCTTCTTAACCACTCTGAAAGAGTTTGTGCTTTAGTGGTTCAACGGTCTACAAATCAAAAACATCATAAGTTACTATGAGTTTAGTGTTTTGCAATTATTAAAGGTGTAGAAGCCGAGGAAAAACTCGGACACCCTACTTGTCCTCAAGTAGGGAGAAAATGAGAGCCTATGGGCCTACATCACCCACTTCACAATGAGATGTTGAAAGTTAAAAATTTGAAACCGGAAATAGCCAGAATAGCTTTGAAGTGAGGAGTTTGAAGCAAGCGATTTAGGTATGACCTAAATTTATCTAGAAAAACTACTTTTGTCGAAGTATTGAAGATCATGAACAAGCACATACTTGCCAAAGAAGACGTCCATGACTCTCCAAAGGGTAAGTAGGGTCGCCTAACCATCCCTCAAAGAAGCAGAAAGAATGAGGTGAACCACGAAAGGCAAAGGACAATTAGTCATCCACCGGTCATAGAAGCAACACTCTCGATCCCTGGATTATCAGAAGAATGGACAAGACAAGCATGACCGAAAGCAACGCTCAAATCAATGATCCATTCAATATTATGAGTGACCACATGTTTACAGAGAAATAAAGGGTTTGACACCCCTCAACGCGTCGATGGCCCAAATAGTACAGATCATCTAAAACAAGTAATACTTCAATCCGACCTTGCCACTAAAATTGGTATGGTCTTACGAGATCTGAAGAGATACCATCAATATCACTATGATTATGGCCACAACATGGAGGAATGCTGTCACCTTTGAAACTTGATCAAAGAACTCATTTGCACTAGAATATTCAAAAAATTTGTTGTGGTCGACATGATAGATGGTGGCGGGGTGAAGCGCTAGCAGGAGATCCCTCTAATGGACCTGTCAAGGCAAACGAGATCCATGTAGCAAGAATAATCCCTGCCATCTTTAGGGGAGGACCCCTACTCTCTAGCTTAAAGATACAATTCTCAAGAGAGATATGCTTCTTCGTCCCTTACACATGTATTTGTTTACAAATTATCTTCACAGATGGAGATCTCCCATCGAAGGAGAAACCTTAAAATGAAGTGACCGTTATCACAACACTGATCATCAACTTCTATGTAGGTATTATTTTCATCAACAAAGGAAGTTTCTCTGAATATCCTCTTCAAAATAGTGTTTGATAAGATCGGCTCAAAGACTGACTGGTTGACAACACATGTTGGTCCATTATTCGGATTCTCCAGAGAATGGAAGGAGGCATTGGGCCTTGTTGGCTTCACCATCTATTAGGGAGAATCAGCATGGTAGTATAAGCATAAAGGATTTCCACGTAGTAGAGCCTCTGACGACCTATAATGCTACCTTCTGTTAGCCACTCTTGAACAACTACCGAGCTGTGAATTCTATCGACCATGTGGCATTAAAATTGTTGGGGGATGGAGAACTAATAACAATCCAAAAAAACTTGGAGTAGTCTAGAAGTTGTTATTTGTGAGCAATTTTGAGAATCAACCATAAACCATTCGACGTCCAGATCCGGAGGGAGGGGGTCTCGAGACCAGCTAAGCCATCCTCCAGTCACTTGTTTTCAATTAAGAGCATGGTAAAGTTTTCCAAATTAGTGAACATTTTGATATATCGTCCAGGAACTAGCTGTTAAAGATGCTTCGGGAGCATTAGGAAGTGTTCACTTGGATAGTAGAAGAAATGTCCAGCATTTCAATTGACACAACATGCCACCGATTGAACATCAACCCCAACACTTGGACAGTCCAACAGAAGATTTGATCGACTGTTAGAACTTTTGCCAAACTAATAGAGGCAAAGGTGTAGAAGTTGTTAAACACTAGCTCGAACATCGTCATGGTCAAGAAAGCCAATGACAAGTGGTGAATGTGCGTCGACTTCACCAACCTCAATGCCACTTGCCTAAAGGACACCTACCCCCTGCCAATGATTGACACCTTGGTAGACACAACAGTCATATACCCAGTGATGATTTTCCTCGACACTGACTCCAGTTACCACTAGATAAATAAGCACCTGACTGGCGCAGGCAAAAGTAGTGTCAGTGCAAGTGCAGATGCGAGATTCAAGATACAAGTGCAAGTGCAACGTGCAAAGTGCAAGTGCCGGTGCGATTTATGACATACAATGTGTAGCTTGCAAGACATGCACATGCAAACAACGAGGTGCAAATGACCACATATGATAACGAGCCACGCTCGTACTAATGACCTCACCTGGGAAACCAAAGGTTTAGACCCTTGGATGTGCGACACTGCCACCTCTTGCTCTGGTGAGGAAATATGAGGAGTTTCTCCCCGGATCTCCGAGGGGGAAAATCTCAACGGCGTCGCAAAATAGGATAGCTATTTCTATTTTGCGAACTCCTCCAGTCTTTGTAAAGCGAGCCAGCTATAAAGCTTCGCTCGCTTTGCCAAGTCCTACCTCCCAACTTCTCCAAGTAAAGTTGGGGAATTCAAAGCAAGGGGAGTGAGAATTTATTAGGCCAATGGTAGATTCGCAAGAATCATTAGAAACTTTGAATGCCATAAATAACAAGTAGGATAACCCATATTCAAATTATTATAACCCAGGTTGGAAAAACTATCCCAACTTTAACTGGAACAATAATTCGGGTGGTAATAATCAACATTGAGGGAACAACCAAGTAAACCCATTAGGAAATTTGAACAATCAAGGGAATAATAATTATAGATCTACTTATCCTCCAGATTTCAATAGTAATACACAATTTAAGGAGAAGAAGTTGTTTATAGAAGAAGTGGTGTTACAAATGAGAAATCAATTACAAAGTCAAGGAGCTACAATTAGAAATATTGAGAATCAACCTGGGTAAATAGCAAATTCATTAAGTAATAGATCCCAAGGAACACTTCCTGGTAATACTGAATAAAATCCAAAAGACCAGAATAAAGAACAAGTAAAAGCCATTCAACTTAGAAGCAAAAGAGAGTTGGAAGGTAGGGTTAAAAAAGAAATTGAAGTAGAGAGAGAAAAAATTGAAGAATCAAAAGATGACGCTCTAAAAGATTCTGAAAGACCTATTTCTCCACTAAAAATTGATTGGAAAAACCATCACCTCCATTTCCTCAGAGACTTCGTCAGCAAAAGTTGGATAAGCAATTTTCAAAATTTCTAAAAATATTTAATAAGCTTACAATTAATATTCCATTTGTTGAAGCCTTAAAACAAATGCCAAGCTATGTAAAGTTTATGAAGGATATTCTCAACAGGAAAAGAAAGTTTGAAAATGATGAGACTGTTGCACTTAGTGAGGAGTGCAATGCTATAATTCATAAAAAGCTTCCTGAAAAGTTAAAAGATCCTGGTAGCTTTACAATTCCATGTGCAATAGGAGAGATTTTATGGGAAAATTTTATGTGACTTTGGTGCAAGCATTAACCTTATGCCATTATCAATATTCAAAAGATTGAGATTAGGAGAAATAACCCATATTACTGTAACTCTGCAGTTAGCAGATCATTCGATAACATACCCTAAAGGAGTTATAGAAGATGTCCTAGTGAAAGTGGATCAATTTATCTTTCCTGTTGATTTCATTGTCCTAGATATGGAGGATGAGTTATAGAAGATGTCCTATTGAAAGTGGATCAGTTTAACTTTCCAGTTTATTTCATTGTGCTAGATATGGAGGAAGATAAAGTGAGGGAGACCTTTCCTAGCCACAGGAAGAGCAATGATAGATGTGCAGAAAGGGGAATTAATAATATGCGTCAATGATCAAACTGTTACTTTAAAAATTTCAAGATCAATAAAATATCCTGCAAAAGGTAAAGATGATGAATGTTATAGGATGGATGTTATAAGATATCTAAGTGAATGCCATTTCAAAAAAAACTTATGAAGAAAATTATGAAGAAAAAGATTTGGAACACGAGCAAGAAGAGAAATTAGATTGATGTGAAGAACTTTTTAAGGAAGATTCAAACTATGTTCGAGAAAGTTTTGAAATTTTGGACACGATAGACAAAGATAAATCATTTTGTCCATCGACTGAAAAACTTCCAGAACTTAAGGTCAAGTTACTTCCTAAACATTTAAAATATGGCTTTTTAGGAGATTCCTCTACTTTATCAGTTATAATTTCCTCAAAATTAACGATGGAAGATGAAGAAATGTTGATGAAAATTTTGAAAAATTTTAAGAAAGCCTTCGGATGGACAATTGTTGTATTAAAGAAATCAGTCCTGCAAACCCAGGGATGATCCTCGAAGGAGATTGAATCTTGTTATGAAATAAGTTGTTAAGAAATAAATTTTAAAGTGGTTAGATGCTGGAATTATCGACCCTATTTCAGATAGTGCATGAGTTAGTACAATTCACTGCGTTCCTAAGAAAGGAGGAGTAACTGTAACTGTGAATGAACATAATGAATTAATACCTACTAGACAAGTTATAGGGTGCTAAATATGCATTGATTATAGAAAATTAAATCTTTCCACTTGGAAAGATCATTTTCCATTACCCTTTCTAGATCAAATGCTGGATAGACCAGCTGGGCATAAATACTTTTATTTTTTGGATGGATATACTGGTTATCACCAAATACAATTATCTCCTGAAGATCAAGAGAAAAAAACTTTTACCAATCCTTATGGTACTTTTGCTTTTAGAAGGATGTCCTTTAGTTTATGTAATGTCCCTGCTACATTTCAAAGATGTATGATGACAATTTTTTGTGATTTAATTGAAAAAGGGATTGAAGTATTCATGGATGATTTTTCAGTGTTTGGAACTTCATTTGACTCATGTTTAGAACATTTATCTAAAGTTCTTAAGCGCTGTGAAGAAATAAATTTAGTCCTTAATTCAGAAAAATGTCAATTTATGGTAGCAGGAGGAATTATATTAGGTCATCAAATATCAGAAAATGGTATGGAAGTAGATCCTGCTAAAATTCAAGTGATCGCTAATTTACCTTATCCAATCAATGTAAGAGAAATTAGGAGTTTTTTAGGACATGTTAGATTCTACAGGCGATATATTAAAGACTTTTCAAAGATTGCTAAGCCTTTATGCTATTTACTGGAGAAAGATGCAATTTTCAATTTTGATGAGGAATTCCTAAAGCTTTTAATTTATTAAAAAAAAAAATTAATCACTGCACCTATTATAGTTTTACTAAATTGGGAAAAACCTTTTGAATTGATGTGTGATGCTAGTGATTATGCTATAGGAGCTATTTTAGGATAAAGATATGATAAAATTTTCAAAGTAATTTACTATGCTAGTAAAACTCTTAATGAAACTCAAATCAATTATATAACAACTAAAAAAGAGTTATTAACAATAGTCTATACTTTTGATAAATTTAGATCATATTTAATTGGAACTCATTGTGTAGTGCGTACAGATCATTATGTTATTAAGTACTTAATGAAAAAGAATGATGCTAAACCTAGACTTATAAGATAGATTCTTCTTTTATAAGAATTTGATTTTGAAATAATAGATCGAAAGGGGACTGAAAATCAAATTGCTGATCATTTGTCCAGGCTTGATTTAGAAAAACCACTCTGTTTTGAAAAAAAAATTAATGAACATTTTCCAGATGAAAAATTGTTCACTATTAATGAGTGGCGTGTTCCGTGGTACGCCGATATTGTGAAGTTTATTGTTAGCGATATTATACCCTATGAAATAACATACCAACAAAAGAAAAAAATTATTTTGACATTGTGAACTATATTGTTAGTGATCTTAAACCCAATGGAATGACATACCAATAAATGAGGAAATTTATTTCTGAAGCTAAGCACTTATTTTTGGGATGACCCATTTTATATAAATAAGGAAAGGATCTAATTATTCGAAGATGTGTACCATTAGAAGAAACTTATGAAATTGTCCAAAAATGTCATAATTTTGATTTTGGGGGACATTTTGGTGTTGATAAAATAACATACAAAATTGTACAATCTGGATTCTATTGGCCTACAATTTTTAAAGATGTTAATGCTTATATCAAACCTTGTGATAGATGTCAAAGAGTAGGCAATATTTCTAAAAGAAATGAGATGCCCATCAATTATATGCTAGAAGTTGAAATATTTGATGTTTGGGGATTAGATTTCATGTTACCATCTTTCAGAAATTTATATATTTTGTTAGCAGTGGACTATGTATCCAAATGGATAGAAGCTATTGCAAAATTTTTGAAAACAAACATATTTTGTAGATTTGGGATGCTGAGAGTTATCATTACTGATGGGGGAAGTCATTTCAAAAATGCCATAATGGAGAAGTTATTAAAGAAATATCATATAAATCATAGGATTGCTACTGCTTATCATTCTTAGACAAGTGGTTTGACTGAATTATTCAATCTAGAAATTAAAATAATTATGGAAAAATCTGTGAATCCAACAAAAATGGATTGGCCAGTTAAAGTTGGCTATGCTTTGTGGGCTTATAGAATTGCATACAACACTCCTATAGGAATGTCCCCATATAAGCTAATATTTTGGAAAGCTTGTCACTTACCAGTTGAACTTGAGCATAAAGCATATTGGGAAATTAAAGAGTTTAATTAAAATTTGAAAGATGCTAGTGAGAAAAGGTTATTGCAATTAAATGAGCTTGAAGATATAAGGAATGAATCTTATGAGAGTGCCAAGATTTATAAATAAATGATAAAGATGTGGCATGATCGAATGATTCTTACTAAAAATTTTCATCCAGGGCAACAAGTTTTGCTATATAATGCAAGGTTAAGATTATTTCTATGCAAACTTAAGTCCAGGTGGATGGGCCCATTTGTTGTGATAAAAGTTTATCCTTATGATACTGTGGATATTAAAAA
This sequence comes from Phalaenopsis hybrid cultivar, assembly GCA_002079205.1. Taxonomy (NCBI): domain Eukaryota; kingdom Viridiplantae; phylum Streptophyta; class Magnoliopsida; order Asparagales; family Orchidaceae; genus Phalaenopsis; species Phalaenopsis hybrid cultivar. Next base: position 32,657 of record JXCR01096324.1, on the reverse strand, counting down.
TCCTATGTCTGAGAAAATATTTAAAGTTAAGGGACATATGCTGAAACCTTATTTTATAGGAGATCAACATAAATTTAATGATGAAATGATGTTGGGTCAACCAGTATAAGCACTGGTTACGTCGGGCTGACGACGTAAAACCAAGCGCTTTGTGGGAGGCAACTCATTGTTATGAGAGTGTTTTTATTTTGATTGTTGTTTTGTGTGTGATCAAGAAAATTGGGGTAGTATTTTTGAAACTATTATGTGTTAGTAAAGATTTTAAGACTTTATTTAGTGGACAAGACATGTTAGAATGAAAATTTGGACGTTAAGTTGACTAGTGCAAAAATGTGCATTGGCGCTTAAGTGCCAGATCTGGCACTTAAGCGTGGCAGTTTGAACACGTATGCGAAATTAATATTCTAGAAGGTCTAACCGCCAATTAGTTTTTAAAAACATGCCAAGGCAGTTTCTAAACGTGTATAGGAGTTATTGGAAGGATTTAGGCCTATAAATAGAAGGGTTTTATGAAGGAATTTCACCCTAGATCATTTCTAGCCCTAAAAGTCTAAGAGAAAGTAAGATTTAGAGAAAATTCCTTCATGGGAGATGGATTTGAAGAAGAAGGAAGAAACCATGAGGAAGATGTTCATTAGTCAAAGTGCACAAGAGATGTATAATGGTTTCTTAGCCATTAGTATTAAAGGGATATCAGAGAAGATAAACAAAATTGAGAATACTATGGCTTTATTGGAGACCAAGGTACTTGAGTTGCATGCACATCTAGCGTATTGGATGACAATTGAAGATGCAATTTAGCCACACAAGTTATATAGAGGTAGCGGATAAGGCGATGTTCATAAAGCAGAAGTGGATTGAAGAAGATAGTATTAGAGCTCGTCACCACCATCCGTTTTATCAACTCTATATTTCTGGAGAGACTAATGAAAGATAGGAATTTGTTTCTTTGAATGAAGAATGGAATTAAGTTTGGTGTTAGAATTTGTGTGTTAGAAGTTGTTGTTTTCAAGTGGTTTAGTGTTTAAGTCTTGTTTTTAGTATTTATGACTTCTTATATGTGTTTAATTGTGAAGTGATTGTTGTGTATTTGTATTTAGGAAAATTTTCTCATCCAAGAGTATTTGGAGTGAGAATTAAGTGTTTAAAGGTATTTGTACTTGTTTGTGAATTCATATAAGTTTGTTTGTGTGAAAATTTGTGTTATTTTTAGCCTCAAATTGAAATAGTTATTATGGAGGATTTTGAGAGAGATGGGAGTTATAGAAAGTTGAAAATAGTCATTTAAGTGTTATAAAACCATTAAGGGGTGATTTAATTAGGAAAATAGTGCATTTTACTTTAATTTGAAAATTTTAAAAATCGTTCACCGGCGCCTAAGCGCCACATCTCGCGCTTAAGCGCGAGTCAACCCGAGAGGCATGCGCTTAAGCGCCATTTACCCGCGCTTAAGCGCCGGTTCACAAAAACCGGTTCGCAAACGATTAAAAGTGAAATTTCAGCCCGAAAATCACCATTTTTAACGCCACCGTCACCTTCAACCTCTCGAGTTCGTGATTTTTGAGGGCTAGGGCACATCTAAAGTGAAGATTTCTTAGTGGAATCAAGTGAAATTTGCTAGATCCAAGTTCCTTGAGGTAAGAGCTTTACTTCTATGCAAAAAGTTTGGATTTTCACTTTGTATTTTAAGCACCTTTGGAGAAATTTGAAAATTAACTATTCATGGTGAAAAATGAGAAAAAAAAATCTATGGAAATTGCATGGGAGGGGTAGTTTATACTTTGGAAGTTTAGTTTAGTAATTTAGACTTGATTTTTGAAGTTATTTTTGGAATTTAAAAACTTTGTAGAATGACACCAAGAATGAAGAGGAGCAAAAGAAAGAGCCCTTTCAATTTGAGTAAATTTGTTAGTTCAAGGCTCGGGATCAGTACAGTGATGCGTTGCAATCATAGAAACCGATTCAGGAGCTATGTTTTAGGAATTCAGGTGGGGACGTAGAGGATTTGTTTGTTCGCCGACAATGAGAATGATTATTTTTTTTCTCTGCTGTGGCAGTTATTTCTATTGTTAGGGAGTTCTATACAAACCTCCCTGAGGCTGAAGACAATAGAGTCATGGCATCTGACACCTGATACATTATGTTTTTATGCAAATTATAGTCCGAATGAAGCGAAGTTAGACGAGATTATTTCTTACTTGAATGTTGGAAGAGGACTTTGGAAGATCACTAATGTGAGGAGAGTCAACTTCCCAACTTCAAAGTTATGTGCACCTTCAAAGGCCTGGCACTATTCTATTTCTGCTCATCTGCTACCAACAAATCATCTCAGTGAAGTGACCAGAGAGAGAGCGTCGTTAAATTATTGTATCCAGGAAGGAAAGCTTATCAACATAGGAGCTTTAATTTATCAGACTATCATCAATCTTGCCACTGCCGTTACTACTGCAGGTCTGAGATTTGCTTCCTTGATATTTTCTTTGTGTGAGCAGGTTGGAGTTAAATATGATAGTTGGGAGGAAGTGTTGTTACCTCTAAAGCCCATCACTAAGGTGAATGTGAAAACTTATTCTGAGCATTCTATTTTTGGCTGGAGAGGAAGATTTTTTAGGAGTTATGGAATGGAGACGTCTGTTGCTTCTACCTCTGCTACTTCTACATCTAGACCATCTACCTCACCTGCTTCTACATCTAGAGGTGAGTCTACTGAGACCCAAGATCATTTATTGTAGAGGATGATGGATCATATTAATTTTACCGTTGATAAAGTTTAGAATTTAGAGCATTTTACAGAGCATACTGATAGGTATAGTAGGGGAAAGAGTGATTATGCAGAGAAATTCCACTCATCTCTGGAGAACCTAAGTAAGGGTGACCTAGGAGTGCAATTTCCTCCATATCCTCGATATCCTGATTATGAGCCTGCAAAAAAGTAGTATAGCGGTGATTCAGAAGATAAGGAGTAGAATTGAGAGATTTTTATGTATGTAATGTGCTAGACTATGTGCTTTGGACTTGAGATTTTTGATGTGTTGTTTATTTTTATGTTGTGGACTATGTGGTGTGGTACTGCTACATCTGCATCTTTGTGATGATATGAACCATGTATTGTGTTTTGGACTTTTTTATTTTATTGTTATTGTGATGTTTGTGTTCGTTAGTAGTTTATTTTAAAATTCTAGGGTAGTAACTGTTGTGAGTTTTGTGATTTAGTTAGTTTAGAACTTAAAAATTCTATGTCTTTTGAAAAGATGAAAATCTTGCTAACTTAGGTCTTAAATATTAAATTTCAGAAGCTGCTGCTCTGTATTTCTCTTTTATCATGTTTGTGAGTTTGTTTTTATGTTGAGATTGTGAAGTCAAATTAGTGTGTTAGTTTGCTTTTATGTTTATACCCACTATTTAGAATCTATTGAATCTCTACATGTTAAATTGAAATGAAAATATTAAAAAATTTGATCAAAATTAATTTTACTCCTGTTTTTAGTTTTATAGTTGTATCATTAGGGTATAAAAATTCATGTTAGCAGTTATTTTAATTTTCATTCATGTTTATATATATTTGATGCTTAACTGTTTAATCTGTTAAAAATTTTAGTTTGGGGGATGAAAAATATTTTTAAAAACTTGAATTTTATTTATTCTCAAATGAACTACAAGTGAATTTGATTTGAAAAGAAAAATTGATCATGTATATGAAGTTATATTATGAAAGTAAAATTCAATTTTAGAGAAATGAGTAAGAGAATTTAGTTGAAATTTTGAGTAATGAAGAAAAACTTTAAGTTAAAATGATTAATATAAGTGAATATCTTTAGTAAGAAAGATTATATTTTTGAAACTATTAGAAATTTAGACTTTTATTTTTAATGCATAAATTTTTTTTATTAAATAAAAATTTCAAAGTTATTATTATATTTATAAGTAAAAGTTTTGTATCAAGACTTGCTTTAGGAAAGGAAAAGTAGAATTCAAAATTATTAAAGACAAATCCAGATATAGTAATCCTTGGCTAAAAAAAAGGGAAAAATAAAAGAAAAAGAAAAAGAAAAGAAAAGTAAAAAGAAAAAAAAAAGAAGAAGAAAAAAAAGTGAGGGAGGAGAAGCTTGAGGATTAGTGTCTAATAAAAAATTGGTTCGACATTTGATCTTTTTAAAGTATAAGTCTTGAGAAAATCTTAAGCTTATAGATATAATATAGTAAGTAAAATTATTCTTAATAATAATTTTTAAGTGGATATAATAAAAAAACTAAATTCTAAATTGGAAGACTTACAATATTTTTGAATTAGATAGGAACTCATATTTTCATCTTTCTTAACATTAAAAATTTCTAAACTTTAAGTTGGTCTCATTTATTGAATATTTTTTCTAAATTGGACTACTATATTTTTAAATCTAAATTTTAGTAACTCCTAAAGAAACTCATATACACATCATACATATTTAGTTTTTAAGGATTGAAGTGTTACTTGAGGACAAGTAACATTTTAACTTTGGGGATTTTGATACGCCTAAAATATATAGTATTTTTAGACATATTTTTATAACTTTTTTTGAGATATTGCGCTTTAATGGAAGGTATTTTTGTGTTTTTGTTTTGGGTATAGGTAAAAGGGTGAAAAATGCTTAAATGAGTGAAAAAGGATCAAATTTGGAGCAAATAGGTGAAAGATGTGCAAAAGTATTTTAGCTGCTAAGCGTTAGATCCTGTGCTTAAGCACTAGTTAAATAAAGAAGGCCGCACTTAAGCACCAGAGGCCCAGCGCTTAAGCGCCAGTGGCAGTTATTGGACGAGTAAATTCAGTTTTTGCAAATTTTTAAGAGGTTTTTGAGGCACCTATTGGTTTAATAGGTGGTTACAACCACCATGGACAAAAATTATTATGAAAGGATACATCTCTTGGGGAAATACATCGAATCAAGAAGCATTTTGAAGAGATACCAATGCACCTTTTGGAGAATTAAAAAAGGAAGATTGAGACTTTGAAAGGGGTCATGAAAGTACTGGGAAAGTTTTGAAAGTTCTAAAATTGGGGAGTTAGTTGGAGAGATTTTCAGGCACCACATATTTATCTTTTTTATTTTAGTTTTATATTGAGAGTGTTGTAAAAGAGAAGAGATACAAAGGAACTTCAAGAGTTTGGTGGAGGACTTGAGATAAGTTTTTATCTTTTGTTTTAGTCTGCTTTTGGTTTTAATTGAGACTTGTTGTTGGTTTGACAATGATTTCTACTTTTAAACTAAAGTGTGGTTTTGTTTTCTCCATGGCATCCGAGTAGTTTTCTTTATCTTTATTCTTAAAATGATAAGTAATTAAGTATTGGANCAAAGGAACTTCAAGAGTTTGGTGGAGGACTTGAGATAAGTTTTTATCTTTTGTTTTAGTCTGCTTTTGGTTTTAATTGAGACTTGTTGTTGGTTTGACAATGATTTCTACTTTTAAACTAAGGTGTGGTTTTGTTTTCTCCATGGATTTTGAGTAGTTTTTTCTTCTTAAAATGATAAGTAATTAAGTGTTGGATGGAAGTTGTGGAGAGTATTGATCTTTAAAGAGACTTCTTAGTGGTTTGGCAATGATTTCTACTTTTAAACTAAAGTGTGGTTTTATTTTCTCAATGTATTCTGAGTAGTTTTCTTTATTTTTCTACTTTTAAACTAAAGTGTGTTTTTTTTTTCTCCATGGATTCTGAGTAGTTTTCTTTATCTTTCTTCTTGAAATTGATAAGTGGTTTTATTTTCTCCATGGATTCTGAGTAGTTTTCTTTATCTTTCTTCTTAAAATGATAGGTATTTTCTCCATAGATTCTGAGTAGTTTTCTTTATCTTTCTTTTTAAAATGATAAGTAATTGTTTTCTCCATGGATTCTGAGTAGTTTTCTTTATCTTTCTTCTTAAAATGATAAGTAATTAGTTTCTCCATGGATTCTGAGTAGTTTTCTTTATCTTTCTTCTTAAAATGATAAGTAATAAAGTTGTTTTGTTTTCTCCATGGACTTTGAGTAGTTTTCTTTATCTTTCTTCTTAAAATGATAAGTAATTAAGTTTTGTGGAATTGTGGAGAGTATTGATCTTTAATGTTGGAAGAAGTTGTGATGATTTAAATCCATGTACTTCACTTACTTTTTGATTTGACCAATCCAGATGTTAAAATTTGTTGTGAGAACATGTATGAACCGGGCTGGTATTGTCCCAGTCACGAATTGGAAAGAATCATATGAGTTGGATGAATGAGAATGTATTTCATATGATTGAGTGCAAATAAATAGGGAAATATTCATTGAAGGGTGTATAGTTAGAGGACTTTAAAGTGACAGGTTAAAGCCCCCAACTTAGTTTATTGTGTTAGATTCTGATACGAGATGTTAGCCCCAAGGTGAAGGGAATCGAGGGAACTCTAGAGTGAGTGCTAGTATCTTCCCTGCCTAGGCGGTCTTCAGAACTATTCAAACTTTAAATTAGCGAATGTTATTTATAGCATCTCTAGTAAGGGTAAAGAAAATTATTGCTCCTATTTGACACAACACAATATGCATACTTCCACAACAGAATTCCTATACTTATTACTGATTCATGATAAGGAGAAAGATATTTTCATATTTAGTGTTTTTCTTCTACAAAAACTCAAGTTATCTTTTTAAGTTTGTTCTATTTTTGGCAAAATATTAAAATTACCAAAAATATTTAAACTTTCTTTATTGTGAAAATGTCTTTAGTTTAAATAATTGTCTTTTTAAAAATAGAAAGTTTCCCAAAAAGTGCATATTGCATATCTTCCCTGTGGGTTCGATATTCAGGTCCTAATCAAAAAGTCCTATATTATTTGATAATGAGACGTATACTTGCGTAGTATCCCAATATATATATTAATTAAAAGTTAAATTCTTATTTTTCTTCAAGATAAAGTTTTTGATTTTGTTGTGAAATAAGGAAATATAAGTGAAAAATATAGTCAGAATTATTGTTATACTGTTGCATATAAGTAGTGTTGGGATTAGCAAGCTTTGGATCAAGTGCGGTTATTGTAGCACATTATCAAAATGAAGTCAGAGGTCAACTTATAGAGCCCAAGCAAAATTCCAAGAAAGTGACCAATTAATAGCCCATTCATGGCACATTACAAGAGCCATATCAAGAAGAAATATTTGAATATATATTTTATTATTTATATTTAAATTTTAGTTTATAGAATGTTTGAATTATTAAATTTTGATGTTTTTATAACTGATCATAAAAAATAATAAATTAGGAAGGTGGTTAGCAACTTCTTTCATTAATGGCCATCTATCACTCTTCAAAATTTACTCCTCTTTTTGTAGACTTTTTATCATTATAATCCCCATAAATAGGACTAAATTTATATAATTTGGATCAATTGTTGAATGAAATATTTGAGTGATGTTTTCTCTCTTATTGCTTGGTGCTTGGTGGTTTCATGTGTTGCCTTTTCTTTAGTGAGATTAAGTATTTATCTTTGATCTTCATCCTAAAAAACACGTGTTCTAAAAATTTTCATCACAAACCATCCACATCCTAAGCTTCTTATAATATCAAAATACCAACAACCAAAGCCACATAACAATTTCAAACCCTCTTTATAGCTCGTGATCAACCAAGAGCATATTAAGACCTAGTCTTTTTCCCTAACCTTTAACACCATTTTAAACCCATCAATACCCACCCATATACTCAATATCATAAGTACACATTCTAAGATAGCCATTAATAATAATTTCTAACAATTTACCCATTATTAACCCACTTTTTTGAAGAGATATATCAAATTAACACATTCTAGCCTAATCCATACTAGTTTTGGTACTTTATCCACCATTCTCTCCTAAATATTTTAACATTCCACTTAAACCTCCACATCACATCTTTAGACCTAAAAAAAACATCAATAGCAAAACTATCTGGTTCCTAGGCACCAGGATGAGGTGCTTAAGCACCGGTTTCTATGTAAATTGGCGCTTAGGCACTAGATCAAAAATATTTTCCTTAGCCCAATTTGTTCCTTTTTGATCCGTTTTCACTCTAATTTGATATGGTTTCTTTTCCTGGTATGCCAACACCTAAAAATAAAAAAATTACTTTCCATTAAAGTGCAATATCATAAAAAATTAAATGCAAAAATATTAGAGAAAAATGCACCTTAAACGGACGTCAGTTATAAAGGCTTGTTTAACTTGGCTTGGATTTATGAAGCTAAAGTACAATTTTTTATGGGCATTAGAGTACATTGGTCCCATCTTAGAACCCATTATTTAATAGAGAGCTTTTTTTTAGTTCATATGACTTTTAATAGGTCACCTTTTGTCATTTGGTCAAATTGAGTTAACCAAAAACCAAAATGAATTAAAAACTTTTAAATACCTTTAAATTTAATTACATTTAATTGGTTTAGTTTTGTTTAAAAAGGATCAATTTGAGTAAAATAACTCATTTGGTCAAGTATGGTTGACCAGGGACTAAAATACTTGGATGACATATAATTTCATTACATTCGTTAAAAAAAAAAAACTGCAAGTATGCCTGATGGTGCCACTTACTCTCTCAATTAATTGAAGGTATTTGGCTCATGAGAGAGGCCCAAATGAGTCTGAAGCTCTATAAGTTGAATCCTAAAATGTTAGGGAGATATATATTTACTAATCTTATGGTTCCATTTAGCCTGGCGTTAGGGAGGTATAGATCAAATTTGGGAATAGAGATATGGGTTTTGATTTTGGATTAATATATAATATGGCATAAAAGGTTTATTACTGATAAAAAATAATGAAAGAAGGGGTCATAAAATGTTAAAGGACTTCTTTGCGAGCTTTGGATCAAGTATGGTTGATGTAGCACATCATCAAAATGAAGCCAAAGGTCCACTTACAAGAGCCCGAGAAAAATCCCCAAAAAGTGCCCAATTAATAGCCCATTCAAGGCACATTACAAGAGCCAAATCAAGAAAAAAAAATAGAATTTATATTTTATTATTTATATTTCAATTTTAGTTTCTAGAATGTTTGAATGATTAAATTATGTTGCTTTTATGACTGTTTATAAAAAAATAGTAAATTAGGAATGTCGTTAGCAACTTCCTTCATTAAAGGCCACCTATCACCCTTCAAAAGTTACTCCACTTTTTATTGACTTTTTATCATTGTAATCCTTATAAATAGGACTAATATGTAATAATTTGGATCAATTGTTGAATGAAATATTTGAGTGAGGTTTTCTCTCTTGTTGCTTGGTGTTTGATGGCTTCATGTGTTGCCCTTTCTTTAGTGAGATTAAGTATTTATCTTTGATTTTCCTCTTAAAAAAAACATGCTCTTAAAATATTCATCACACACCATCCACATCTTAAGCTTCTTATAATATCAAAAAACCAACAACTAAAACCACATATCCATTCCAAACCCCTCTTCATAGCTCTTGGACAAGCAAGAGCATATTAAGACCTAANTGATGGCTTCATGTGTTGCCCTTTCTTTAGTGAGATTAAGTATTTATCTTTGATTTTCCTCTTAAAAAAAACGTGCTCTTAAAATATTCATTACACACCATCCACATCTTAAGCTTCTTATAATATCAAAAAACCAATAACTAAAATCACATATCCATTCCAAACCCCTCTTCGTAGCTCTTGGACAAGCAAGAGCATATTAAGACCTAGTCTTATTCCCTAACCCTAAACACCATTTTAAATCCATCCAACCCACCCATATACTCAAGATCATACGTACAAATTATAAGCTAGACGATACGCCTAAAATATATAGTGTTTTTATACACATGTTTATGCATGTTTTTGAGATATTGCGCTTTAATAAAAGATATTTGTGTGTTTTTATTTCACGTATAATTAAATGGATGAAAAATACTAAGATGAGTGAAAAATTGTCAAATTTGGAGCCAAAATTAACTGGGGCACCTAAGCACCTAGGACTGACACCTAAGCGCCAGAGGCTTGTGCTTAAGCGCGGGGTACTAAGCGTCAGGTTCCCCGCGCTTAAGCACCAGAAGTAGTTATTTGATGATTCATTGAATTTAGACAAATTTTTGAAGAGGCATTTGAAGCAATCCTTATTAAAAATGTGGGAAATATCTCATGGACACAAAAATTCATTCAATTGGCTTTTGAGGAGTCAACTTCTAGAAGGTTCATTGAATGGAGACACATTTTGAAGGGACACCAAGACACCTTTTTGGTTTTTATTAAAGAAGACTTGGATCATCAAGCCAAAAGGCCAACCACCCATCAGATTTGATAACCATCATCCATCCAAGTAACTGCGGTCACTATCTCCGGCCACTTTCTTTTTATTTTGAGTGTTAGTTTGTATTGTGAGTGAAGGAAGAGAATTCAAAGGAACTTCAAGACATTTGGTGGAGAGGATTTGAGATAGTGTTTATCTTTATGACTACACTTGGTTTTAATTTAGATTTCTTGTTTGTGTGCATAATTTCTACATTTAAACTCATGTGTGGTTGTGTTTTCTTTACAGATTCTGAGTACTTTTCTCTATCTTTTTCCTTAAAATGATAAGTGATTAAGTGTTTAAAGGATGTTGTGTGAAGTAATAGACTTAAATGTTGGAAGAAGTTGTGATGATTTGAGACCTTACACTTCATTTACTTCTTGATTTAGCCAATTAAGACGTTAATACCTGTTGTGAGAACAAGTAAGATCCAAGATGGTATTGTCTCAATCAACAAATGGTTAAAATCACATTTTGATTTCATGAATGAGAATGTAGTTCATGGGTTGAGTGCAAATAAATAGGAAAATAAACTTTTCAAGGGTGTAGAATTAGAGGACTTTAGAGTGACAGAGTAAAGCCCCCAATTTGATTTATAGTTTTAGGTTTTATATGAGATTTTAGCCCCTAGGTAGAGAGAGAAGAGGGAACTCTAGATTGAGAGCTAGTATCTTCCCTACCTAATCAGTCTTCAAGACTATTCAAACTATATATTAGCCAATGTTCTTTATAGTATCTCTAGTAAGGGTAAAGAATATTATTGCTCTTATTTGGCACAACACATTTAGTATACTTCCACAACATAATTTTTATACTTATTATTGATTCATGATAAAGAAAAAAATATTTTATTTTTATAGCATTCATCTTGCAAATATTTAGTTAAGTTAATTAGTTGATTACTTTATTTTCATAAATAAAAAAATTACAAAAAGAATCAAATTTCATTCCTATTATAGTCTCTTAAGTGTAAGTAAGAATATTTTGCGTAGATTTTGTGATCTAAACTCTCTAGTTTTCTAAAGTGCATATTGTTAATCTCCCTGTGAGTTCGATATTCGGGGCTTAACGAAAAAGTCCTATATTACATGACACATTTTACATCTATATAGAAACTCGGGATCAAGTTTTTGGCGTTGTTGCTAGTGAGTTAAATTACATACATTTGCAAAGTTTTCAAAAGGGTTCTTAGAAAGAAAAAATTTCTATTTTCATAAAGTATTATTTAAACTTAAAGATTTATTATAGGAATATTGTAGTGTTGTTTTTATATATTAAGTTCTTGTTTGTGTGTTTTTATTTTATTTTAATTTATATGTATTTTATAGTAATGTATGCGTAGTTTTGGTTCCACAGGACTTGTGTCTTACAATTCTGAATTAGAAAGAACTATTATAAAATTTTAAAAATAAAAATTACTAATAATTTTCAAGAAATAGCAAATCAAAATAATAAAAAATGTTGTAGAATTTAGTCCTTTAATAGATTATATAAACCCTACGGTGGATGAACTTCATTGTAGTATTCAAAAACCTAATGTAGTGTCCAATTCATTTGAGGTTAAACCTGCTTTTATCCAAATGGTATCAAATAATCAGTTTGGGGGAGCACCAACAAAAGATCCAAATTTACATCTTGCCAATTTTCTAGAATTGTGTGCTACATTTAAATATGATAATGTATCAGATGATGCTATTAGACTTAGATTATTTCCTTTCTCACTGAGGGATAAAGCTAAGATATGGTTACATTTGTTATCACCCATATCTATCAGAACTTAGAGTGATTTAGCATAGAAATTTCTTGCTAAATATTCTCCACCATAAAAAAAAACAACGAAGCTTAGAAATGATATTACATCTTTCTGTCAGTTTGAAGGGGAATATATTTATGAAGCATGAGAACAATTTAAAGAACCCTTAAAAAAGGTGACCACACCATGCTATACCAGATTGGTTAATAATTCAAACATTTTACAATGGATTATCTGGATCTCTTAGATATATTATCGATGTCACTGCTGGTGGTTCATTAATGCCAAAACTATTTCATGACGTTTATGCTTTAATTGAAGAGATGGCTACAAATAATTTTCAATGGCCTTATAGAGGGTAAATCTTAAGAAAGTTAACAATATTAATGAAATTGATGCTTTTGCCATGTTAGCATATCAAGTTGCTGCAATTTCAAGGAAGTTAGACAAATTTGGAATGAATTTGCTCAACTAATTTTCATGATTGAAGAGAATTCATTAGGCCAAATGGTTTATTCTCAAGCATCATTAGAGACTTTGAATGCCATAAATAACAAACAAAATAACCCATATTCAAATTATTACAACCCAGATTAAAAAAACCATCCCAACTTTTACTGGAATAATATTTTGGGTGGTAGTAATCAATAATGGGGGACAATCAAGTAAACCCATTGAGAAATTGAAACAATCAAGGGAATAGTAATTATAGACCTACATATCCTCCAGGTTTTAACAGTAATTTATAATTTAAGGAGAAAAAGTTATCTATAGAAAAAGTGGTGTTACTAATGGGAAATCAATTACAAAGTCAAGGAGCTACAATTAGAAATATTGAGAATCAATTGAGACAAATACCAAATTCATTAAGTAACAGATCCCAAGGAACACTTCCTAGTAATAAGAAAGTAAATCAGAAAAACTAGAATAAAGAGCAAGTAAAAGCCATTCAACTCAGAAGCGGAAGAGAATTGGAAGGTAGAGTTCAAAAAGACGCTGAAGTAGAGAGAGAAGAGATTGAAGAACCAAAAGAGGATGCTCCAAAAGGTTTAAGGAGATCCATTTCTCCACTTAAGGTTGATTTGGAAAACCACCACCTCCATTTCCTTAGAGGCTTCAACAACAAAAGTTGGATAAGCAATTTTCAAAATTTATGAAAAATTTTAAGAGGCTTACAATTAATATTCCATTTGTTGAAGCTCTAAAACGAATGCCAAGCTATGTAAAGTTTATGAAGGATATTCTTAACAAGAAAAGGAAGTTTGAAGATAATGAGGTTGTTGCATTTAGTGAGGAGTACAGTGCTATAATTCAGAGAAAGCTTCTTGAAAAGCTTAAAGATCCTGGTAGCTTGACAATTCCATGTGCAATAGGAGACAAATTTTATGGGAAAGCTTTATGTGATTTAGGAGTGATGTGGGGCAATTTAGTGTGACAATTTTGCAAATATTTTTCAATATTACAAAATTGTACATGGTAGATATATAATAAATATGCAATATAATCCCAACAAAAATACTCTATATATAAATAATTTATCTTTGAAAACTCTTTTTAAACTGCCAAATCCCCTTTAATATCAACGCAGGTATATGTATAACTCAAGTAATAAAGGTCTCAAATGGAGTTCTAGATATTGATCCCATAGGAAAGTTGGAAAATCCTAAAATAAATTATAAAAATTATTTTATAACAAAAAAGAAAAAACAAAAGTAAAAGCAAAGTGCAAAGTTTAAAAATTAACTACTCAAGTGAATGCTAATTAAAATGCAGATGTAAGACTACAAAAGTTAAACTAAACTAAATACTAAACTTTCAAAAGTAAAATTACAAAAATTAAACAAATTTTTTGTTGTGACGGAAAGTTCCATTGAAGAAAACATCCTTCCTCTTTACAATGAGTAAACGGGTTGTGAAGAAATTGAAATCATTTGAAAATATATAAAAAAACAATTTTGTGTAAAATAGGAGAAATCCTATTCTTTATCCTCTTCTGAGTGCTATAAAGAACATTGACTAATCTAAACTTTGGTCCCTAATTTTGTCATAAAAGAACCTTTCAAAGTGTCTAGATGCATTGAATTACTCCAAGAGGTGAGTAGAAAAGGTATCCTTTTGAAATTCACGCAAAAATTTATCTCAAACTGCCTTACTTTGAAAAAGTCGTCCCTAACGCATCATGTGCCGATCTGGGGTATCATGCGCCCGTTCTCTGGATTTTGGCGCATCATGCACCGATCTGGCGCATCATTGGTCAGAATCCCAAAATTCATTGTTTTGGCTCCAAGTTTCATCTTTTTTGTCATTTTTGCTCTAAAATGCCTAAAAATGATATACATGCAACAAAAATACAGAAATACCCTTCTTTAAAGTGCAATATCACAAAAATAAGCATAAAATAAGCACTTAAAATAGTATATTATTTTGTTGTGTCAAAATCCCTCAAACTTAAATGTTACTTGATCTCAAGTGACACATTTATTACATAAAAGCATATGAATTAGAATAGAGATTAACTTATAAATTTTATACTTTAGTTTAGTAAACAAAATAGTAAAATTTAAGAAAAACCCATTAATAACTTAGATTTAAACTCTAAGTCTGAGAATACTTAGCAATCAAATTTAAGATTTCTAAATCTCTATTTATTTCAAAAGAATTGCAATTTGTCATATTAAGTACATGTAGAACATTCATATGAAAAAGAGCTTCATGAAAACCTTACTATGAACGCTACTAATAATCCAATACAAGTTTAGAAAATATAATAAAGCTCTTTCCTTAAGTTGATTCAAGTGAAGCCAAATTTTTATTAGGCATCTCCTTAAGATCTCCTCACTTATTTTTCTTTTCTTTTTCTTTCTTTTTTTCCTTCTGTTTTAGGATCTTTTCAATCCTTTCTTTTCTTTTTCTTTTTCTTTTTTAAGTGAGGATTACTATGTCTGAATAGCCTTTAATAATTTTGAACTTCACTATCCTCTTCTTAAAGTTAAAACTTCTTACCTTTCTTCACTTTATAAATTCATATTAGTTTATAATTTTTCATAAAGTCTCGTTCTTTTCTTCTCGCATGAAACTCTAAAATTCGTAACACTTCAAATATATAATTTTCTTTACTTTAAATATAAAAACATAGTCTTATTCTATCATACAAAATATCTTTAACTTTAAAATTTAACCATCATTATTAAAAAAATTTTACCTAAATTTACACCACAATATTTATAAACAGCAGTATAGTCATTTAAAGTTAAATCTTAATATCCCAGGCCATGTTAAATTAATTTAAAAATATAGTTACTTAAGGACAAATAAAATTTAGTTTACTCATTTTCAAAATAAATTTTTCTTCCCCCCAAACTTAAGTTTTTTAAGTGATTTTAAAAATATTTTTAGTATAAAATTTAGTAGGTGAAAGAAAACAGTAAATACATGAATATAAAAACTGACTTGTAGAGGATTTTTGACTATAAAATTGGGCTCTAGTATACTGCAGGTACTAACTGTAAAACTACATACAGGCTTTAAAACATTAAATAAAACATAATATATTCTAGAGAACTTGCTGAGAAAAAAAACATAAATACAAAAACTGAAAAACTAAACTAAAAAACTAAATTGAAAACACTAAAAGTGCAGTAAAAAGTGAAAGACTATAGTTACCATTACAGATTCAGTTCACAACACAACATAAAAGTTCTTTCACTACAATAAGTTTTAAATGAAAGTACATCATAATAAAAACACCAACAATAATCAAACATCAAAATTAAACTAAACTAAACTCATAAAATTTCAATCTTCATCTCCTTCCTCTTCATCATCTGATTCTTCTTCTTCATCATCTTCATCATCATCATCATGAATGGGAGTATAAGGAGTGAAACTAAGGCAAGCAGGAAAGTTCACATTAGGTTCAGCCCTAAGATGTCTTACCATGGCATTCTCAATCAATATCATCTTGTACTATCCTTTGCTGATATTCATCATTATATGCATTTCTTACTCGTATCTCTCTTAACTAAGTTTGAATATTAACTATGTTCATTTGTTAAATCATGAGTTGGTCCATAATACCTTTAAGCAGATGTAGAGGGCCTATCCCTTCTTCCACCTCTAGACTCAACAAATGATTCTACTCTTTGAATCATGTGTCTCCCAATCAGATTCTGTGGGATTCTACTCTTGATTGTTCACATAGAGTGAAAATCAAAGCAGGGTGTCTCAAACCTCCAGCTGTAGAACTACTAGTTATACACCAAGCATGCTGAACTATAAGTGCACTAACATCTATTCCCTTCATGTTCTAAATGGAATAGTTTAGTAAAACTCTCTCTTTATTACATTAACCAAATGATTTGCTGGCAACAATCTGACAGAAATGAAGTGGTGCCATACTTTTGACTGAATAGTCAACATGGAAGCAGAGAAGTTAACTATCTTGATATTATTAATTTTTCATTCCCCTCTTCCATCCATAAAAAATGCAATCACTTCCTCCAGTGATGAATCAATTATCACAAATGCAACATATTAATCATGAAACACATTTCTAAGCCCATAAAAAGCATTGATCCTTTCAACAGAAAATTCGACCTGCTTACCTCTCACCAAGATGTGATCTTCAGCATTGAATCTCAGGTTTGCACAAAACTCCCGAACCATCAGGACAATTGCTATGAAAGCGAAGTAGTAGAATCTTTCCCAGTTTCTGGCATAAATCAGTCTCTCGACCTCGCCACTCGGGTTTGCAAACTCCTGTTCTTGGATCATTCTTTTTTGTTTCCATTTGAGTATTGTAACTATGTTGGGCTTTAAAACTAACAAATCTTCATGCATCGAAGTCCTCGGACGACCTTCATCTCTTAACTCAGGAAGCCATTTGAAAATTCTACAAAAATCCAAATATAGTAAAATAAATCACTAAATCAAAAGCCTAGCTCCTCAAGCAAGATTATTTGGTAAGTAACTTTTCACCATGAGTTTTCTTCAAGATTTTTTATTAAAAATTCTAAATTTCGTACTTCCCAAATCCATGGTGAAAATAAAAAATTTCTAAGTTAAAGTGACGCTCTTACCAATAGAAGATGAAATCTATGGTTTTTAGCCTATGAATCCTTCTCTTTCACCCACAATGTGATGCCTTAGATCAAGGTATTGAGGTAGGTGCGACTCAAGCAACAAAAATGGAGTTTGTCCATGCAATTTTGCAGTTTTCTAGGCAATAAGGCGTGTTCGGATATTTGGCGCATCATTTGCCAAGGCTCTGTAAATTGTCGCATCATGCACCAAAGCTCAAATTTACCAGATTACGATTTCTGTGGAAATCTGCTCCGTACCGCTATACATCAACCTCTATTTGACTCAAATAAACCTTTATAAGTATATATAAACATCACACTAATACAAAAATTTCACAAACAACACAAAACTCACATCTATATATAAAATCCACGCTATTACAAACTAATATTTTTCAAGCCAACAAAAATCAAATTCAGTGTTCTAAATCAAACCAACATCCTAAAACTAAAATCTAAACATCAAAACTCAAAACATAAACATAGATAGTGTTCATTATAAAAGAAATGCAATCCAACTCAACAAAATAAAACAAACAGTACTAAACAAAATGTTTCGTGCATAAATTAAGATCAAACATCTTCTTCACTATCGTCCTCCTAGATATCTCTCATAGATTAGTAGTGTACATATAAGTTATAGAAGGGTCGAAATGGAAATTCATCAATTGAATTTTCCTACTCAATCCAAGAATGTTTCTGGAACATACATATCAATCTATCTTTAATACACCCTTTATGTTCAAAATGTTCCTTCAGTCTCCAATCAAGATGATCCAGCATTTCAGTAATATTCTCAATCACGTGCATGAGATTTTGCACATCTTTATATATTTTCTTGATCCTCTTTGAAAGTGCACTCTAGTTGTAGTAGGGCTGAACGGGTGATGAATTCTGAGATCCTTGATCAGTCAGTACATTCATATCATTTTCATCTCCCATTCCAATACAATTGCAATAGACTTCTGGATCCATCGACTTCCAAGGAAGTAGCACTTTGCCCAAACTTTCATAAGGTACTTGCGATTGACTGCATAGTAGGAAAATAATAAATGGATGTCCCAGTCCAGTTGCAGATCCATTAACAATCAAACCCAAAATCAATTTTACAATAAAATAGCTCCAACATCAATAGGTTTTCTGGTTTGAATGCAATCATTTAAAATATGGCTCTCCTTTGTTACCTTACTAATCTTCATAGTAGGAAATAATTTTGATGCAATAAAGAAGTGCCAGACTTTTGAAACTGGATTTGAAAATGACGAAGGAAAACTTACATTTCCATCATCTCTAGTCTCCCAATTCGCATTTTCATCCGTAAGGTAGTGGTAGAGTTCATTCATATTCTCTCTTGTAGGGGTAAAGTTTGCATAATGACAGATATACACATTTTCAATCATAAACATCTAGTTTATTCTTAAAGGAGTGAATTGCACAAACCTGCCTCGCACATAAATCATTCCTTGGTTGATCCCAAGAAGATTTGCATAAAATTCTTTTACTACAAGAGCAACAACAGCGGCAGTACTGTAGCAAAGCACTTCCCAATGCCTCTGCGTAATAGTCTCTTCCACTTGATTATTCGGCCTGTTGAATCCTTGATTCACAAATTTCATTTCTTTGATAAGTCTCTTATTCACTATAACTCGATCGTGTAATTTCTGCACATCAAACTAACAAACTTTCTTCAGTAGAAAATTCCAATCTAGTGGAGTTTTTAGAGTGGGAAGCCTTAGGATTTGAAAAGTGGTGACTCTTCCCGCATTTTCCCCCTAAAACATGGTTTGGAGTCGATTTTTAGGATTTATGTGGAGAAGAGACCACTAAAAATCGCCATTTGAGACCTTTTAAATCATTTTCGGCCACACGATGGATCATGCACCAATCTGGCACATCATGCGCCAGCTGTCTGGAAAGTGGCCATCATGCGCCAGTTCCAAAATTTTTGCTGTTTTGATTTCGATCCAATAAATTCTTAATTTTTTCATAAAATTAGGCAAATAATGATGTTTCTAAATATTTTATCAAATACATAAACTACATAAAAACATAAACATAAATATACGTAAAATATTTTAAATATAAAAAAACTCAAAAACTAACTAAACAACGATACATATGGGTTGCCTCCCACAAAACGCTTGGTTTAATGTCGTCAACCCGATATTCCCAGTCTTATTCTGGGTGACCCAACATTACAGTTTCTTTAAAATTTGGTCTTTGACCATCAAAATATGATTTCAACATGTGCCTATTCACTTTAAATATTCTTCCAGTCTTGGGGTCTTCAATATTAACTGCCCCATAGGGATAAACTTTTATAACTCTGAATGGCCCTTTCCCCTCAACTTCAATTTTCCAGGAAATAATTTGAATGTTGTATTGTATAATAAACTTTGTGTCTAGGTTCAAATTCTCTTTTTATTATCTTTCGATCATATCATTCTTTCATCTTTTCCTTATAAATCCTCACATTATCGTAAGATTCATTCATAATTTTCTCAAGCTTATTCAATTGTAATAATCTTTTCTCACCAACTTCTTTCAAATTGAAGTTGAATTCTTTTATCGCCCAATAAGTTTTATGGTCCAATTCAACTGACAAGTGACAAGTCTTCCCAAAAATTAATCTATAAGGGGACATTCATATAGGTGTCTTATAGGTTGTAATGTATGCCCATAATGCAATATCCAATCTAGTAGACCAATCCATTTTATTAAGATTAACACTCTTTTGCAAAATTTTCTTAATTTCACAATTAGATACGTCTGCCAAACCGCTAGTCTGGGGATGATAAGCAATTGAAATTTTATGCATTATTATTATATTTTCCCCCCAATCTTCCAAATGTTGCATTCCTAAAATGATATCCTCCATTGGTAATGATTATTCTCGGCATTCCATATCTTGCTCAAATATTTTTAATTAAAATTTTTGAAACACTCCAAGCATCACATCGAGGTAAAGTGATTGCTTCAATCCATTTTGAAATGTAATCCACTGTAATGAATATGTATATATTTTTGAATGAGGGTATAAATGGTCCCATAAAATCCAATTCCTATGCATAAAAAAATTCAATTTCCAAATTAAAATTTAGAGGCATTTCATTTCTTCTTGAAATATTATCTACTCTCTAACACCGATCACATGTTTTGATATATATATTTACAACTCTAAATAGAGTAGGCCAATAAAATTAAGATTGTAAAATTTTATGAGCAGTTCTATTATTCCCAAAATGACCTCCAAATTAAGAATCATGACATTTTTAAATAATTTCCTGAATTTCTTTATAAGACACACATCGTCTCATCATTAAATCTTTACATTACTTATATAAATAAGGATCATCCCAAAAATAAGATTTTGCATCATGAATGAACTTCTTTTCCTGCTGTTTTGTTAGTCCATATGCTAAAATACTACTAACAATATAATTTACAATATTAGCATACAAAGGTATTTTCCATCCTTTTACAGCATAAAGTCATTCATCAGGAAAAGTTTCATCAATCTTTTTTTTTTTCTAAATCAAGTATTTCTTCTTATTCTAGCCTAGACAGATGATCAACAATTTGATTATCAATCTCTTTCCTACCTACTACTATAAAATCAAACTCTTGCATCTGAAGTATCCATCTAATTAATCTTGGTTTAACATCCTTCTTTTGCATCAAATATTTAATAGCTAAATGTTCAACATGCACAACAAATTTAGCTCCAATCAGATATGATCTAAACTTATCAAAAGCATACACAATAGCTTTTAAGTCTCTTTAAGTTGTGGTTTAGTTAATTTGTGCATCATTAAGAGACTTACTAGCATAATATATAACTTTAAAAATCTTATCATATCTCTACCCTAAAACAGCTTCAATTGCATGATCACTAGCATTAAATATTAATACAAAAGGTTTCTCCCAATTAGGTGAAACAATTATAAGAGCAGTGATCAATTTTTCCTTTAAAGTTTCAAAGGCTTTAAGGCAATCTTTATTAAATTCAAATTTTGTATCTTTTTCTAGAAGTTGGCATAAAGGTTTAGTAATTTTTGAAAAATCTTTAATATATCTCCTGTAAAATCTAACATGTCTTTAGAAGCTCCTAACTCCTCTTACTGTGGTAGAGGGAGGTAGGTTCGATATAACCTGTATTTTTTTAGAATCTACTTCCATGTCATTTTCTGAAATTTTATGTCCAAGAAGAATTCCTCCTGCAACCATAAATTGACATTTTTTCTAGTTCAATATGAAATTAGTTTTTTCACAATGTTCTAGAACGTTTTCTAAATGATTTATACATATTTTGAATGAAGTTATGAATACAAAAAAATTGTCTATAAAGACTTCAATCTCTTTTTCAATCAAATCACTAAAAATTGACATCATACATTTTTGAAAGGTTGCAGGTGCATTACATAATTCAAAAGACATTCACCAAAAAAAAAGTTCCATAAAGACTAATAAATATTGTTTTATCTTGATCCTCTGGAGCAATAGGTATTTGATGATAACCGGTATATCCATCTATAAAACAAATTTTTTTATGCCCAGTTAATCTATCCAACATCTGGTCCAAAAAGGCAAAAGGAAAATGATCCTTTCTGGTGGTAGAATTTAATTTTCTATAGTCTAAGCAAATTCACCAACCAGTCACTTGTGTTGTTGATATTAATTCATTATGCTCATTTGTCACTATAGCACACTTCCTTTCTTTGAAACACAGTGAATTGGACTAACCGAAACACTATCTGAAATATGATATATTATTCCAACATCTAATCATTTTAAAATTTCTTTCTTTACAACTTCTTTCATCATAGGATTTAATCTCCTTTGAGGTTCAGCTCTAGGTTTATGTTGATCTTCTAATAAAGTTCAATGCATACAAATTGAAGGACTGATTTCTTTAATATCAGCTAATGTCCATCCAAAGGCTTTTTTATATCTTTTAAAAGTTTCCAGCAACCATTGTTCTTTCGTATCAGTCAATTCTTAGGATACTATAACAGGTAATGTAAATAAATCTCCTAAGAATGCATACTTCAGGTGTGTAGGAAGTGTTTTTAGTTCTAGTGCAGGAGGTTTCTCAATAGATGCAATCAAATTCTTATTACCTTATGTAGGATCTAACATTTCAAATCTTTCCTGAACATAATCCATATCTTCTTTATTCACTTCCATGGATTCATCTTGAATTTTATCCTCATTTGGATATTCCATTTATTCCTTTTTAAATTCTCTTTCAAATGTTTTCTTGAAATGTTCATGGCTTAAATATTCATTAATATTCATTCTGAAGCATTCAATCTCTTGCTCTTTTGCTGGTTGGCCCCTGACGGTTGGCTTTGATGATCCAAAAATTCCTTAATAAAAATCCAAAAGGTGCCTTGTTGTCCCTTCAAAATGTGTCTCCATTCAATGAATCTTCTAGAAGTTGCCACTTGAAAAACCAATTGAATGAATTTTTTTGTCCATGGGATATTTCCCACGTTTTTTCCAAGGGTTGCTTCAAACAACTCTTTAAAAATTTATCTAAATTCAATGAATTATCAGATAACTACTTCTAGCACTTAAGTGCGGGGTACCTGAAGCTTAGGCGTGAGCCTCTGGCTCTTAGGCGCCCCAATTCATTTTTGCACATTTCTTCATTTTTGTTCCAAATTTGACAATTTTTCACTCCTTTTAGTAATTTTCATCCATTTGATTGTACCTGAGAGAAAAACACACAAATACCTTTCATTAAAGCGCAATATCTCAAAAATAGGTATAAAAATATGTATAAAAATATTATATATTTTAGGTATATCATTATATTCATTACTCAACTTGTTGAAGAGATGAAAGAGAACCAAGGTGCATTAGAAACAACAATATCGAACCAATTGGTTGCACCTGGTGATAGTGGTACTAGATTCTTTCACTTGGTTGTTCAGAGTAGAGCTTCTATGAATTTGATTACGGAGATTGAGATAAAAAATGGGCGCACCACTTCTGATCAAGTAATGATTAAGTCAACCTGTGCTCCTTGTGAGTGAGCAGTCGTTGATTGCGTGGAAATTCTTAAGCTATTTATGCGTGGCTTCTACCACCACATTCCAAGAGCTATTGGACAGAGTCACCAAATTTGAGAAGTTGAACTTTCTAAATTCTGAAAGCCACTTTGAGTCGGGAGAAAAAGCAAAAGCTTGCTCAAAACGACCCTCCTTCTATTGTAGGGAAAACTTTCATGACAGACCATTTTATGGATCTCCACCAGAATTGGCACTAGAATCAATATCATAATCTTCTTTTGCTTTGCCTTGAAAGTGAAGTGAGGTTAAGGCAAAGGAATTCGGGTGGTCTTCAAATTTGGAAGAAAAAGAGTTTTGAGTGATTGACTCTAAGCTATGAATTAGAGGTTATCCATTGAGAAGAACAAAATTGCATACTATGACCAATGCTAACATGCACCACTTCCATAAGAAGTCAGAGAAGCGAGAAATACCAAGATTCTCTCTTTCAAGTTGACTAAGACAACCTTAGAACTAATATGGATCGTACATGGACGATAGCTGGAGTCGGTGGCTCTCCTATGGTTTAATCATCTGGGATCCATAGGAAAGTAGAATCCACCTGAGCATGAAAACAATTGAGAGAAACTCTCACATGTGAATGAGTTCTCCAACTGATGAAAACACCTGACCCCAGATTCAACCCTTCACGGCTACATGTGCTAGCCTTAACGTAAGGGTGACTGCTTCCTTTCCTCTCCTTCGATTGGTAGGAACAGATTCTCCAGTCTTCAATCTGAATCAGGTAGCACCGACAGACATGGATGAGAAGGGAGTGGTGACAAAACCCGCTAACCTGCTTTCAATCCTACCGCAAATGAGCAAATCCTATTTGTACTTCGCCGCTTTGGGTTGTAGGGCTTACTTCCTAGCCCCAGCGGGAGTAGTGACTAGCGTTATAGGTCATTGGGCGGTCGGAAGGTTCCCTGGATGCCGCTCCACCACATTCAAACAGATCATGAGCGCCTCAGTCAAAAATCTAGGTCGGGACTCCATGATCCGATGCCAAGCTTACTGCTAGCCTATTGGTTAAAGCCATGATTCGACCGTGATTGCTCATCGCTTTTGGCTGCCTTCTTCTGTCACCAGAGATCCAAGTTAGCACCAGCAAAGATCTCTTGATTCCTCGCTGCAAGACCAGTTTGGAAGCAAGCTTAAGTGGCCAAGCATGTCAGATTTTTGGACCTATTCTTATACACTTATCCAATCATTCTTCTCCTTCTTAGTCAATGGGCAATGCACCTCGGGTTGTTTGATTAATAAAAGACCTTTTTTCCAATTTTTTTTTAATCCGGTTGCGAGCTCTGAGTAATAGGTATGAATGTCCAGGTTGTTCAAAAATAGTGGCATTGAGTTTCTTGAACCTTTGCCTTAGGAATTTTGTAGAGTAAGGGTAGCTAGAAGTGCCTCCTTTCTTCTCAGTAACAGAGAGGATGACATTCAAGTCAACCCCCCACAATCTAAGCCTCATTGCAAATGGATCGAAGAGAATCAATATTAGCCCAAAGATCAAGTCGATCAAGTTTAGTGCAACCCGCATAAACAATAGTAGAAATGAAGGACAATTACCAAAATAAATCTTTAAATGGAAAAACTAATTATGATTAATAAGAAAATCCACTTTAACAGAATCAAGCCAGAAAAAATAGATTCTTATTGTTAAGATTAGCAAAAGCATTAAAATTCTTCAAATGTTTCATATTCTTTCCATTATTATGAGAAGCCACCATAGGTTCAAGAATCTCAAAGAAAGATAACTTGTGCATGGATTAGAAGTTTGGTATCTAATGAATGGTGCATATTTTGATTTAGTTGAAATTCATACTCTAACTTTACTAGATTTAGAATAAAGAGGAAAAACACTTCAAGAACATGTCAACTCAATGAACATTCCTTAGTCTCATATTCTAGTAGAAAACAAAATTCAATTGCCATTTCTACTTCATCAATATAATGATATTTATTATCACTTCAGTATGAATCACGTGTCAAAAGAGGATGTTGATATTTAATTCATTGACGCTGGAAATTATCTAGTGAACATATTTATAAGGGGACTTAACGATGAAATATTTTGTTAGATTAGAGATAAAGTTTGTATAATTGACCTAAATGAAAAAGGATACTCATGATACCCATTTTAATTAATAAATTCAATTGCCTTATTTTATTTAATTGAATTGATTCAATTAACATAAATTATGAAACTTCATGGTTATGAAAGTTTCTGGAATTATTCAATTAAATCAATTCAATTTTTGGAAGGCAATTGGATGAACTCCTCATGTAATTAATTAAATTGATTTAATCAATTAAGTTGAGTCTACTTATAAGCAAGTGGCTTTCCACTCTTCCCTCTTTCATTTAATTCTAATTGTTTAATTAATTTAATAACTTAATTAAATCCAATTTGGATATCAAAGCGGTCGACTCCCTCGTCTCTCTTTGCAATCAATTCAATTGATTAAATTAAATAAATCTAATTAAATAAATTTATTAAATTAATGTTCATGAGTAAAGTTAATTTCATCTTGAGTTGCCTCTTAGATTCAAACTCAAAATAATAATAAAAAAAATATTCCAAAGATAAACTCCATCCAATTTTCCTAGATTTAGTTTTAAACACATGTTCTTATGTTTAAATATAAAAAAAATGAAGAGGTTCTTTCCCTTCCTTTCTTGAGTTCTTACTCTCCTTTCTTGATCTCTTAATTCATTTATCATTCATCTGAGGAGAAAATAAGAAGTGGGGTTCATTGTTCTTCATTTGGCCATCCAAAGTACTTCACAAGGAAAAAATTCTACATCTTCCAATGAACCTACTCTAGTCTTGAGGGAAGTAGAAGGTTGCACGTCAATTCATTTCAAATCATAAACTAAACTTGTCGATTAAGATCCTTACAAATCTCTTTAAGTTTAGATATCCCTATTTAATTTTATCAAATCTAAGAGTTTGAATTATTTTTATTTGATGGTTCATCTTCAAATGTTTTCGGAATTCATGGCTTGATTTTGAGACGTTTTGAAAGAAAAAGAAACTTTAATAATTTTAATCAGTTAGTTAGCTTCTTATTTAAAATCCATATATATTGTGATCAATACTTGTATTTGCATCTTAAGACTTGATTGAGGATTATGTGAGCAAATGGTGTGATTCTTTTGTAAGATATATTCCTTTGGTTTCCATTTTCTTTTTGTTGTAACCTTGTGGTAATGTTGTACTTATCTGTTGCTCGAAATAAATGGAGAAAAATAAGGGTGTGTTGATATCTATGCTCACATGAGAATATCATATTTTTTTATTGTGGTAGATTAAAAAAAGGGTTGGTTAGGCATCGATGTAAGCCAGAGGGTTTGCTAACCAAATAAAAAAAAATTTATGGCTCCTCCCTCTTATATATATATATACATATATATATATATATA
>JXCR01096309.1:25041-66004 GCA_002079205.1 Phalaenopsis hybrid cultivar | reverse complement strand
CATATAAATAGATAGAAATAAAATATAACATAAATCACATCACATTGATACAAATAAAACAACAACAACAACAACAAAACCTTTAATCCCACTACGTGGGGTTGGCTTCATTAATCCTTTTTCTCCATTGAGTCCTATTTAGTTTCATATTTTTATTTAGTTCTAATAAATTAAGATCATTTTTTATACAATAAGCCCAAGTCTTCCAAGGTCTACATCCGCCGTTCTTAACATATGTCAAATCTAAAACATATGCTCTCCTAATTGGATCATCAGATGGTCGACGCTTAATGTGGCCAAACCATCTAAGACGACTTTCTCTAATTTTTTCGGTCATAGGAGCTACACCAACCCTTTCATGGATATATTCATTTTGCATTTTTTTCTCCAAGTATAAAGCCACTCATCCACCTCATCATTCTCATCTCGGCAACACTTAACTTATTATTATGTTTCTCTTTTAAAGGCCAACATTCGTCATTCTCATCTTGGCAACACTTAACTTAGTATTATGCTTCTCTTTTAAAGGCCAACATTCAACGCCATAAAGCATTGCAG
Source organism: Phalaenopsis hybrid cultivar (assembly GCA_002079205.1). Lineage (NCBI taxonomy): Eukaryota > Viridiplantae > Streptophyta > Magnoliopsida > Asparagales > Orchidaceae > Phalaenopsis > Phalaenopsis hybrid cultivar. The sequence goes on along the minus strand of JXCR01096309.1, from coordinate 65,446 downwards.
GTCTCTCCACTGCCTTATAAAATTTTTCTTTCAGTCTAAGTTCAGCGCCATAGAGCATTGCAGGTCTCACCACCTTCTTATAAAATTTTCCTTTCAATCTAAGTAACCATTTAGAGCATTGCAGGTCTCACCACCGTCTTATAAAATTTTCCTTTCAGTCTTAGCGGTACTTTCGAATCACACAAAAGGCCCGAAGCATTCCTCCACTTCAACCAACCAACTTGAATTCTACTATTAACTTCTCCATATATATCACCATCGCTTTGAACAATAAACCCGAGATATCTAAATTGTTCACCCTTTTAATAATTTGATCACCCAAAGTTACATTGATACATATAAACATTAAATAAAAACAACAACAAAGTCCAAATAATCACATCCACATGTCCATATCACACACATGTAAAGTAGCAAATATCAACCAAATAATAATCTCCAAGGATCAATAAGAATAAAATAACAAAATCAATGTCAAAATCCAATTAATCAAATCTAGTGAGCAAGCCTCATCATCGTCATCATCCTCAACATCCTCCTCCATTGGCTGTGTAGAGTCCTCGTATAGCTTAAATAATGGAGCCGTAGGAAAGTCAATTGGATCAAGCCCTACATTCTATCGATTGCACCGAGACATCTCTTGCTGGTTCACATAATATCAAGCTTGATATCTGTACTGGCGTCAGTTCTGCTCTAATAATGGCTCAAACATCAGTCAGGCCGTGTAACTCCTCCCACTGCATAATAGCTAAATCTTTGGAAAGGGTGTGTAGACGCTTAGAGATATTATAAATAGAAATAATAGTCTTATTTAAGAAGGAGTAGGTGTAAAGGAACTCTCACCTCGCTCAAAAATGGTTTTTTTATAAGTAAAAAAGGATGGACCATGTCATAGCCTTAAGAGGGTACAATTACTCCTCCCAAGGTTCCCCGAAAGCTTTGGCCTTAACACAAAAGGCATATATTAGGCAAGAGTGTCCTAATCAAGTTGTATTTTGTCCTCTAATGATGTTATGAATTGATATATGGATTTCTCTTTCTAAATGTAGTAATTTTGGACAAATTATTCCTAAGTAACCTCACTTGTATTTGTTAAAGGTAGCAATCTAGTAGATATGAAATAATGTCTGACTTTTGATTCCATGTTCATAGTAAAGCAAAGAAAATCAATAATTTTCTTATCTTTGATTCTCTATTGAGTATTATAATCGGTAAGAAAATTGATAACTTCTTAGTAATTGGATTTGATAGCTATGAAAATCATTTCAATCTCCTATTCTTAAAAGCCATGGATTTAAAATGAAAATGAAGGATAAAAAGAGGAAATCTATATAATGTAGGGAAAAGAAAGATGATCAAAAACTTTCCCACATAAAAATCCCTTGAAATGCTTAAGTTTTTATTCTACAAACCCCTTTCTCCATTCTTCTTCCAAGATATTTAGTTCTTTGACTAGATTAAAAAAATCATGAAAGAAATGAAGAAAAAGAAAAAGGGATTGCACTTAAATAGGAGTTGGCACAGGCACACTAAAGGTAGTAGCGCGAGTGCAATAAGGAAGCCTGGGTGTGATAAGTATGACATGGGTGCACTTAAGCATGTCATAACACAGGAACACTAGACATGGTACATGTGTGCTAGCTCCAGAAATCACATAACCTAGTTTTTTTTTTCACTACCTATGGATCAAGCAAAGTAGTCCAACACAAATTAAGCACTCAAGTAAACACACAAACATCACACTGTCAACCAAACTAAAGCAAATAAAAGATAAAACTACAAGATAACACTTGAGTTGCCTCCTGATTTAGTGTACATAGTCAAACAATGTCAAATCATTCCTAAAATTTTTCTCTAAGATCAAATTGACTTTTAAGTAGTCACTTATCAATATCCTAATATTTTAATTATCATGTAGAATTTCCCAAGACATCAAATTTTAGTCCCAATCTTGAAGCTTATTGAATACATGAATTCTTTTATACAGTCTCATTCAAAATTTGTTGTGACTTCTTAATCTTAATTCTACAACATTCTTCTGGAGGATATATAGGGGGTCAAATTTGATTATAAATTCTAAAAGTTATTTTGTAATAAAAAACTGTCATATTAAACTCACCTTGTTGTATATCAACATTTGCTCTTTCAATGGCGAGAAAAGATCTACCTAGTATGATTGGGATCTCAACATTTTGATATATATCCAACAAAATAAAATCTATTGGAAAGATGAACTTATCAACATTAACTAATACATCCTCTATCACTATTTAGGATAGGTAAGAGAACAGTCAAATAATTATATTGTCACGATGATATGTTGGATTTATCCTAGTCCTAATCTCTGAATGATAGATAAAGACATAACAATGTACTACAAGAAATTAAGGTATAACCGCTGTAAAAACTAACATCTTAAATATGCGTTAGAAAAAATGTGCCAATTTCTGACGACATAACGATGGTTTATCAACTCTACTACTTATGACAGCTTAACTACAGGATATTTCGTCAAATAAAAACAATACTTTTTTTATGGTGTTTTATTATTATTGAAGAAATTAATCATCTGTTATAAATGACTATGAACCAAGAGACATAGTTTGTAGGTTATTTAGGAACCTGCAATTTGACAGGTGTTAACCAACAAGTTATATCCGTCCGTAATAATGTTAAAACTAATGGATTTTATGCCCCTGGTAAGCCATTGATAAATGCCCTAATTAAGGGTCTATTTGGCACAGCTGTGGATTATTTATAATCTGTTAATAAGCAGATTATTCTGATAATCTGTGGATTATCAGAATAATCTGGCTTGTTGTTTGGGCCAGCTTATTCAGACTAGCTTATTGGTGGTTAAATGACATTACTGCCCATGTGTGATAAAACTGTTTGGGGCAGCTTAATTAGAATAGCTTATTCGTAGAAAAGAAACATCTGTTGCAGAAACATACGATAATGACAGACAAGTTCTAAAAGATATCATACAGTTCTCACATCTTAACGAGTACCAGTAGAACTAAAAAAGTACAAATACAAGTACAACAACAAGGAGAAATATTAAAATATTTAACTTCAAACTCTGGCTACGTCGGTCTTCAACTGCACAGTCAACCTGAGAAAACATCGNAATAATCTGGCTTGTTGTTTGGGCCAGCTTATTCAGACTAGCTTATTGGTGGTTAAATGACATTACTGCCCATGTGTGATAAAACTGTTTGGGGCAGCTTAATTAGAATAGCTTATTCGTAGAAAAGAAACATCTGTTGCAGAAACATACGATAATGACAGACAAGTTCTAAAAGATATCATACAGTTCTCACATCTTAACGAGTACCAGTAGAACTAAAAAAGTACAAATACAAGTACAACAACAAGGAGAAATATTAAAATATTTAACTTCAGACTCTGGCTACGTCGGTCTTCAACTGCACAGTCAACCTGAGAAAACATCGGATTCACATGACTGCTGGCATAATTACTGGCAGTGTAATATGTGGGACTATCAGCCCACCTGAAGAAACCCCAACGAGCTGAAACACCTCTGACACAACCATAGAACTGCCTCCCAAAGCTATGCTCCTTACGTGACGTTAGCAACGGAGACGGTAGTCCACAATAACACAAAATCTCTCTGTCCGTACCTGATGTCCTGGAAGTCATGTTTGTTTAACTGCGAAAATAACAAAAGAATCAATGTTTGTTTAAGGTATTTTAAAAGTAACCAAAATTAAATACATATGAATATCAACCTATAACCTTAGTAAAGTAAAACTTGGTAGATCAACAACCACAAATAGCATCTGTGATAGACTCTTTTAAAGCAATCATATCAGCCAAACCTTCACATTCCTGATCTCCAAACTCATTAGATTCTACATCATCCTCAGGTAATGAACTCCCACCCACAATTTCAAGAGTTTGGTCGAAGACATTCAGTTCGTCGTTGTCATGCATACTAAAATTTATATCTGATCGTGAGACATGTCTTCGGATGAAGTTATGTAGTGTTATTGTTGCAACCACAATATGCACATACTTTTGGAAAGGATACGATGACATATCACGTAGGATGACTCATTTCTTCTTCCAAACCCCAAATGTTCTTTCAATTATCCCGCGTAAAGATGAGTGACGTTTATTAAACATTTCCTTTCTGCCACGGATGGTGCCACTCACTCTCTCAAAATCAGGAAGATGATATCTTGTGTCAGGATAAGACTTCAGGTATCCTCTTTGCATAGGATACCCGACATCAACCAGATAGCATTTTCCTAATAAGAAAAATACTGTTAAGTAAAAAGATTACATGCTCAAATTAACAAATTACAAATCAACACTAACCTGATGGGGGGTGAGGGAAACATTGCGATCTATTTCTAGTGGCAAATGAGAAAATCCGACTGTCATGTGCACTCCCTTCCCAGCCCACCACTACGAAAGTAAAGCACATGTTGAAGTCACATACAACCATGACATTCTGAGTTGTCAAACCACTCTGACCGGTGTATGCAACCTTCTCGTGGTTGGGTATTCGGGCATCAACGTGTGTACCGTCAATTGCACCAATACAATTCTGTTTAATTGTATATTAGATAGTAATTATATTATGAATCGTATGACAAGTTATAAAATAAAACCACCTGTAGTTACCTTAAAATATGGCATGTATCGAGGATTGTTAGCAATCTATAATGGAGTGGTTGCAAATGATGGATCCTCCGGTTTAATTATTTTAGTTGCTAAGCTAAGAAGAGCCTGTATGCCTTTAGAAAAGTAACGACTTATTGTTTCAGAAGAATGTTGAAATCTTTCCATAGCTTCTCTGATTGATTCATTTTGTGATAGAATGTACAGTGAATGTACAATGTTATAGCCAACACCTCCCTACACGTCGTTCTGGAAGAACCCCGGAGGCCGTGATTTAGGCATAACTCGTGCAAAAGATCCATAAAAATTGGTGCTGTCATTCTGAAAATATTTGTAAACCATATTGGATGGCCAGAAAACATTTCACCAACCTATATGTCTCCAACAAAGCTGGATGTCATGCGGGGAATGCAAGTAATTCTACTCTTGTAATAATCCAACAACAATATCGCAATGGCTGTAGCAAATGTCATTCTCCTATGACGCACACGTTGTGGGTCCATCCTAAATAATATAAGATGTAAACATAATTAGTGCATGATAATATATTTCTGCAGCACTACCAAATATTTATTGTACAAATTCAAAACTTATAATACGCAACTTATAAATAAAACATCAACTACTAACAGGTACATATGTAGATGGTACAACTATATGAAAAAAGATAACATGATTAGAAGTTCCAAACATTAAAAAAAAGACATAAATAGAAGTCTCTTAACTAAAAAGATCAAATTTCTCCACCAAATACATATACCAATAAAAAAATCACTCATCGACCAAAACTCGCAAATATTCGAGTCGCAATTCAGGCGCCAGCGCCATGAAAATTTTCATTCGCGTTGAATCCTCAATTTTTTTCACACACTGTGCATGAAATCGTTTGTCGGCCACAACTTCAGGAATAGTGCCCAAAAGCCTCAGACAGTCTAATATGCTAGCTTCAGATATTGGTGGAGCTGCAAAAGCTTCAATTAAACGGTCGAAGGAGGTGTTCACAGAATGTTCTTTCTCTTTATTTTTCTTAGCAATCCTTGGCCTCTTTAAAATTGTACTGGACTCCCCCATATCCCTCTGGTTAATGCTTTGAACTTCTTCATCGGGTGTCACTGGCTCAGGTGTGATCTCATCTGGTATCCCTGTAAAATCGCTTTCAGTTGGGTTGTATGAAAACTTTCCCGTTGCGACAACCCATTTAAACATTATGTCCAATTTCTCTTCAAATTTCGGCTCTATTCCACACTGTTTGTACTTCTTCGCTGCCGGTACCGCCTGTGGAATAACATTTAGAGGGGATATTTAGAAAATTATAATTAGATAAAATAATTTGTGAAGCTAACAATTCATGAATTATATATAAATTACCTCTAATTTTTTAGCCCACCATTCAGTTGGAGCATCAATTGTCCATTTAATCGGATCCCAACCCAGACCGGTAGATCCACATTTCAACTCCTTCCATATTTTTCATTCCTTCTTCAACTGGTCCCATTTGTTTTTAAATTTAAGCCGGTCGTAATCTCTGCCAGTCAATTCTTTGAATCTCTTGCCAATGTTTAGCCACCCTTCCTTATTAAAATATGTTGTTGGTCTGTTACCCAGTTCTATTTCTTTAATACATAGATCACAAAAAAATATTTGTAACGTCTTTGTCTTATATTGCGGACTGACCCCCGTCAACCACTTTAGACATGATTCAACAGCAGTTTCGTGTAACTATTCTGAATAAAAACATATTAAGAATAGCTTTATGCAAAAAATGAATCAACACTCATACATGTCGTGGATCCAACAAACTGAAAAAAAAAATTTAAATAAAGTGTGCAATAAGGATTGTGTGATATGCATGTGAATTTTTCTAAAATTAAATAAAGTGGACAAATGCATTATATCAAAAGGGAATCCATAAAAACTAACAACCTTTAACAAGAAGATCCTACTTTGAAACCAATGCATAAGAAATCTCATGCCACAAGGATTTAGGTTTAAGAAACAACAAACATACCAATGATTCCATAATAAATGAACAAAATTACCAAATTGAGAGTTAAATTGTATTTTCATGATTGATCTCATTATTTAGTCATCTTGTATACAAGCTTCAATTAAAAAAAAAACAAATCACACAAAAGCACTTGTATTTTCATGATTGATGGCTACCTCTATTACCATTTTTGATGTCTTACTCTCTTAGCTCCCAGTTAAAAAGCATTAGTCCTAAGGAGTGAAAAACACAACAAATTGGATTCATATCCCTATATCATTCATAATGTTTTTAATTCATAGAATTAGAATCTAAGATTCTAACAATAATTGCGACTAACCCAAAACATTATCATTTAATAATATAACAGGCGAATGTAGGGCAACTTGCAAATGGTAATGGAGGTAGCCATCATTTCATTGAGATTTTAGATTCAAGAAACACATAGAATAAAAAGGATTCCATAACATTATCATTCATACGATTGTTCCTTTTTGACAAAATACATATTTAAAAAATAGCTTAAGTCATAATATTCTTCATCAACACCACTCCCACCCTATACCTCATCCCTTCCCATTTCTTGTTCTACCTTAAGACTTCCTGAGAAATAAGTAACATAAAAGTTTCACTGTGTTCTTGCAACAAGTTTGTCATATCAGGGTTTAGCTCAAAATTTGAAAATGCATTTTATTTGAAATTTGCCAAGCTTCATTCTACCAAAGCTTAAAAAAATTTTCCATCAGGTAAGATGTCGTGAATTGAAAGAAGCAAGGGCAGGTACAGGCTGTAGCTGGCTGTAGCTGTAGCTGGATTTCCGTGAAATGAAACAAAAAAGAGGAATTGGAAATGAAACAAAAAGGAGGAAGGATGGCAGAAGGTCAACAATTGGAAGAAGCAAGGGCAGGAAGAAGTTGTAATTGGATTTCCATAAAAAATCTACAAGAATCATGGGCGAGATATGTCGTGAAGCATACCTGAGGTGCGGGTAAAGCACTAGATCAAAGATCTAGAAACGCGAGCGAGGTTCGATCCGATCTGCAGAGGAACCGTAGAGAGGAGCATCATGCCTTCGATCCGATCTGCGAGCATCAACGAGAGCAGCGATCGACGACAGCGAAGTGAGCTGGGGAACGGGGACGGTCGTCGTTCGTGAGATCTAGGGCTTCCAGAGAGATCGAGGGTTGCGGGGTAATAATCCCACGCTGAACGTCGAACGCGGGAGGTTGGGAGTGTCGAAGGAGCGAACGACAGATATAGGATTTTAACGCTGCGTTCACCGATCGCAGGACCGAACGCACGAACAAATGCCAACACTGCGTTTCGAAAACGCAGGACACGGAGAAGAAGCTGCGCCAAATGGGACCTAAGTCCACCCCAACCAGATTCCTCATTTTCTCTTCTTTCCTCGTCCCGTCCCACTTGCACTCGCCCTAGCCCTAGCTTCTTCCTTACCTCTCTAAAAGCCTCGGCCTCGGCCTTGCTCTAGTCTTCTCTCAGTTTCATCGAAGACCATCACCTTCACAATCGAACTCTAGCTAGTTGGGATCATGTACGACAGTATCGTGGTTTGCAAAAACCCAATACTCCCATTTTTCTCCTTCTTTCGCTCATCTCCTACCCAAAAACATTCAATAGGTAACTTTTCATCTTCTTTTTCATGAGATTTCGTGACTCAAGGGCTGTTTGGTTGCACTTTAGATTTACATTAAGGGAGAGTTTGGCTGCAAGTAGGATTTAAGTTAAATAGAATTTACTAAAGTTCCTATAAAATCATTTTGTGTGTTGATAGTCCCTAGATTTTCTTTGAGAAATTATTTAGGGAAAGCCTCAAATAATACTTTTCAGTGATTATCGTAAATAACATGTAGACATCTTCGTCATTACTTCAAGAAGAAAGTTGTAAAAATTCTTAGACATCTCCATAATAATAATGAGAATTATGACAATAAAACAACACAAAAATATTATGAAATTATTTTGTGTGTTGATTGCCTCTAACTTTGATTTGAGAAATTATTTAAGAATGGCCTCAAAGAGTACTTCTCAGTGATTATCATCAATAGTATGTAGACATTATCTTCATTACATCTTGGAGAAGGTTGTAAATAAATATTTAGACATCTCCGCAGTAATAAGTTGCAACAAAAAAGTAAAATAATTTATTAGTGTAAATTCAAAACATATTTTGCTAACGTTGAGTAAACAAATGAGCTTACAAAGAATTATATCAAGAAATAAGATTGAATAGCTTGATGCTTGATTCATTATGATCATGAAAATCAAATGAAAACTAAAATAGTCTTGTTGGTTATTACTTTTCTTTTTCTATTGTCAGAATATTCTTTATAGTTCGGAACACACTGAAGAAGTAATGTTGTTTGGAGTTGGATTTATTACCACATTGCTCTTATACTAAGTTGGATTGATGTTATTATCTTTCATGATGTGTATTCTATGGATATCTTGGCTAATGTGATGTTTGCTAGAATTGACTAACCTTCGATATATTTTCATTGTGTTGGATTGAATATTTTATAGTGAACATTGGTGCTTCTGCTCTGATTTGGTTTGATATATGAGCTAGCCATTGTTTAAGATGGTTAATTTGATGTTGATAAGCTTACATTTCTTCCTTGATCTTCACTGGTTGTTGCGATTAATTCTTTGAGTTATTATGATTTTCGGACTTTATTAAAATTCAACCAGTTTGAATATATTTTTGTATGCTCAAAATTTAGGATGAAATTTTAATGTTTTTCTGCAGGTAAATTTCAGGCCTAGTTGATTATTCTTCTTCTCTTTATTTTGGTGGTTTGTTTGGTAATTTTCCTTTCTTTTTGTGGTTTTTGTTGGTTTGATTTATCTTAATGTTTCTTGTGTTTGTCTTGTTTGATTTGCTTTACAACTGTAGATCTTTAAAGACTTCATTTCTTCCTTTCTTCCTCTTTTAAGTTTTTAAAGTTTTTTTTTTTCTTTTGTTTTTAAGATAAACCCTGAACCCAATTGTTTAAATACGATGTTTGTTGTCTATGCTTAAATACAGAATCCCTGAACATTTGTTTAAAAAGGATTTATATACAAACCACTAAATTCCTATGTACTTATATATCTAACACATAAATTATACATTTTAATACAACTTTTCATCTAAATGTAAGGTTGTATGTTTGCAAAAAATGCATGTTTAGGTGTTAGATATGTAATCACATAAAAATTAAGAATATAATTTTCTATCTATAGTTAAGGCTTAAGCCAATAATTGATCCACGTTGTGTTAGATCAAAATTTAGTAGGATCGATCTACGATTTGATTTCACATGTAGGATAAGTTTGTGAGTTTAAGGCTTAGTGCTTTTAAAATTTATGTTATACATGTTTGAAATTTAGGACATTTAAAGTTTTTGTTATACATGTGTTACGTAAGGCAAGTTTGTGAATTTAGCTCAAACAACGACAATTACTCAAAAAATAATTTTGGATCGAATTTCTTTTGAATCGGCCTTCAGTCGGATTGAAATTAGATTGTTTAAGTATGTCAAAGGCCAATATGCATCATCCTCTTCATTGCTCTGCAAAACTCCTACCTTTTCCCCTCTACACCCACAACAGTTCTCCTAATCATCCACCGCAAAACTCTTATCGTTTTCTTTATTTGAGAATATTTAAATTAAATATTGCATAAATCATGATTAAAACTGGCTCCTAAACAACCCCTAAGTATTAGATTAAGGGGTTGTTTAGCTGAAAGCAGAATTTAGTTTGAATTGGATTTAATAAATCACACAGATTCAGAATTATCAAATCCTGAGATGGTTAAATCCTGCAAACTATTTTGTATGTAAGTAGATATTTATTGTGGTACATATGGTAGGCTGTGAAATTATCTTGAAAAATGATAATAAGTTGGAAATTGTTTTTAAGTTTGGCTCGTACATGAAACTCAGATTGAAATAAACATGTCGAGCTTCGAGCCAAAATTTTAGATCAAATTTATTTTGAGCCTACATTATCTCATCTCTAATTTGGATAATTTTACATATGACTAATGTTAGCTCTGTCGACGATCATTAATCGGTCGACATGTCTCCCTCTAACAGTATATGCCCTCTCACATATATATTTGCTTCATATTTTGTCTCCAAATGAAAAGTAAATCATAAACCTAAGTGTCATCATATCCACAACTTTTAACTAGATTACTTACACACCTCCAAACAAATTATGAGAATGAAATGTTTCATATGATGTAAGAGTTTTCATTTCTTCCTCCAATGAGAAATCTAATTTCCATTGCCAAAATAGAAATTCACTTTAAATATAATGTTTTGCAATGTCATGAATATAATATTTGAAGTGAATTTCTATTTTGGCAATGAAAATTAGATTTCCTATTGGAGAAATAAACGAAAACTCTTTCATCTTATGGTACACTTTCTTCTTAGAATTTATTAAGAGTGAAAGTAAGCTAGTAAGAGTTATTGAGAGTAGAATAATTCAGTGGATCAATGTTTTATACTTGTAGAGAAAATGTGAAAGAAATATGCTCATGAAATAGTTAGTGTAGCTATAGTGACAGACAAGATTAGAGGTAAAATATGATAAATGTTTATCGATTATCGATCCTCGATAGCCCTAACGACCTCAGTAGACTGTTAACGTTTTGATTTTGAGCATAATTGTGGTCGAATCTATGAAAATTTGATCCAAACTTTTTTTCCAGAAGCTTGAGTTATTTATTTTGATATGTTTTTATTTGTGCCAAAATTAAAATTAGTCAATTTTTAAGCTATAATCGCGGTTTCGTATTAATAAAAAATAATTCTGATGACTTATTTAGACTTTATGATGCCTCTTTCTAATATTGTTTGAAACTATAGATACTTTAACCATTTCACGAATATATTTGTTTCATATTTAAACATAATCTCGATATGATGTACATAAAGAAAATTCTCTTTGACAATATATTCAATCCTATGATGGATGTTAAGGGAAAACCTAAAGATAATGTGAATGTTAGACTAGATTTAAAGGAGATTTACATAAGGCAGGAGTTGGAGACTCAGTAAACTATTACTAGCAACCTTTTGAAGCCTAAAGAAAAATTCTCTTACTTTGCCAGAAAATAAATCGATTTGTGAGTGGCTCTAGGCATTATAATTTTCATGCAGATATTCTTCAAATTTTAGTTGTTTTATTGATTTGGAGACGAAAAAGATATTTGGAATAAAAGTCATGATTGCTATATTTTTCTTCAAAATGTATTGTCAACCGCATTTAGCTACTTGTCGAGTGATATTTTAAATCCACTGATTGAAATGAGTGTGTTATTCAAGCAAATATTTGACACTCATTTGAATATTGCTGGCATACGACATTTAGAAGCAAACATTTTGATAATATTATGCCAACTCGAAAGAATATTCCCACATAGTTTTTCAACTCCATGGAGTATCTACCGGTATACCTACCACACGAGGCCTTATTTATATGACTGGTGCACTATCAATGGATGTATTCGTTTGAAGGTACAGAGTAACAAAATTTTGAATTAACTTTCTAGATACTATTTCATAAATAAAATTGCGAAATAATCACATTACTAATTTTTGAATAAATTCAAGCAAACTATCAAGAATAAAGTACGATCGGAGAGATTCATATATGAGACATATTTACTATAGGAGACCATCACTTTCTGCTCCTATTATTTTGTTCTAGAAGAGTCAGCGTCATTGGGTGTGGTGCCTCCCTCGAAAATTTATGTTTTATAGCAATTTGGTGAAACATCAAGGAGGTACACATTACGTTATTTCAGTGATTAAGAAGCTCAAGTAGCAGCATTTGTCCTTCTAAATCACAATTAAGTTCATCCCTTTATCGAGTAAGAAACTAAACTCTACTAATAGCTTATTGTTCTGGTTGAAAATATTATGATGGGTTAATCCATAATTTTTTTATTGTGGTAATTGTTTATTTTTAGATTCGTTGTACTTAGTTGAAGATGATATCAAAAGCTAGGAGATAAAAAATAATTTTCCCTAATGGTTCACTACACATGGAATTTAGTGTTTAACAAAACCACTAAACATCTAAAATAATTTTTATTAGGTATCTTTACTGACAAACGAGTTACTTAAGAATTAATAGATTCATGATCATAATAATGGGCAGGGCTTGCTAGATCTTGCTTGGGGACTCATGCGCATTGTCAAAATTTGACAAATTTATGATGTGAATAGCTACAAGTTTCATACGAGGTCCTGGTTAGAAGGAAAAAAAATATTTATAATACCAATGTTTATGTTAAAGCAAATAATGAATTAGATGATGAGATAGATTACTATGAGATTCTCAAAGATGTTGAATTGACTTATCATATCTCTATTAGTGGAGGGTATTCCTGTTCAATTGTGGCTGGTTCGATCCTATTCCTAAGCATGTAACAAGGGTTGTCCAACCATATAATATTATAGAAGTAAAAGGGAACATGAGATATGGTAATTTTGATCCATTCATTTTAGCAAGGAGCAAGTCAGATATTTTATCTTTCATATTCCCATAGAATAAGAGATAAAGTTGAGTGGGTAGCAGTCATAGCCGATAAACCCACAACGACTATTGATAGTCAAAATTCAATTGAACGCACTCATCAGGAAATAGAAATGATAGATTCATATATTCCACTTGATGCTATTTAAGAAGAGGTAAATTTAGTGGATGCTAATGACAAAAACAAAGAAATTGATATCAGTTAGCATGATTCTGACAATAGTTTGGATGAAGTAATTTTAACTACATCCTCAAGTGACTCATCAAAGGAGGCTAACTAAGATGTGTAAGTTTTATTTTATTTTTACTTTGTACTTCTATATTTTTCAGTTTCAGTAGTTTGTAGATTGCGCTTTATAGTTTTACCTTACGTTTACTGCGTACTCTTGTATTTTAGTTTTAGTTGTTGATATATTGCATGCAATTTAGTGTCACCCTTTCTTTTTATTGTGTATTATAGTAGTTTCAACTTTAATAGTATGTAGATACACTAATTAAATTTACATTTCTGCTTGTAGATGACTTTTGGAGGGAGGGGAAGTCTCCCCCTATCGGGGGCCGTGTCACCTTGTGGAAGTCTACCAACAGACAAGGTCGTGGATGAGGTGGTACAAAGACCACCACACCGACTCCACCTCCAGTCTCGACCACCACACTAGAAACTCCATCAGTCGTGACTATTACACCACTATCGCCACCAGCTACGACACCTCCACCACCACCAACCATGACACCATCAATACTACCAGTCATGCTCATGACACTACTACAACCACCAGCCACAACCACGACACCACCAACACCATTAGCATCAATCTCTAATTATGTCTTGTCTAGTTCGAGCAACACGAGCAGCCTTCATCAGCTTCGGGCGGTGGGAACAAGTAAGTTTTAATTTAATTATAATAGTACCACCTCTTTTTTTATTTAATAGAGAACCAATCATACATAATTTAATTATGACATTATCACCTTAATTCTGACATCATCACAGAGAAATAATTTGGAATAAGTGCTATTACCCGTACTTATCCTGGATGGAGATCTCAATGACAGTTCAAGATATGTGGTTTGGGGAGTGTAAGGTAAACCTTAAAAATAGCAATTGCAGTTATGTATTTATTTTTATGAATCTAATAATTTCTAATTCAATTTACAGAAACAATGGGCCTGACCCCCCGAGGAGGCACACATCTGCAGAAACTTTAAGTGCAAGGCGAGTGATCGTCTGCACAACCAATTTGACAATATATGATGGATACATGAGTGCCCCTCGTGGTTGGGCGAGGATGTGTTTGTTGCACTGTTCAGGGCCTACTATCCTGTCGAGTATCAGAAGAAGAGCGAGAAGGTAAAGCAGAATCACTGCTCTGACTGTGGGGGTTTAAGGACCTCAAAACACACTGAAGGAGTGCTCCCACACAGAGTATAAGAGGAGGCTAGTAAGATTTTTTTTTTTGCATTAAATCTTATTTTACATTAAATGTATGTTAAATATTCTATTACACTGACTGACACTGGAGTAAGAACAGAAGTCAAGTGCTGCAGAGTTACACAAGCACACCCATAGACGACAGTCGGATCAGTCCTGGACGGAAAATAGATCTCATAAGACACAAGTAATTCACTAGATTAATGATTATACAATTCAAATAACTATCAAAATTTATTTAGTCTCTCACTTTTGTCAATCATATATTTTTTAGGATGCCTTCCAAAGGCTCAGTGAGAGCCGATTTCAACAGTCGGGTTGTGGTTCAAGCACATCTCACAATTTTTCTGAGAATGACCCCTGGAAGGTGGCTGTTAGCGAGAAAAATAAGGGCAAGGTCTATGGGTTGGGGTCCTCGGCGTCGGCCTATGATGCCTGGCCTCTAGTGCATCTACCTCCACTGCTCAGATAGCCTCCCTGAGTTTGAAGATGAGAGCAAACATTGACGTGGTGCAACATTCTGAACTTTAGAAAGGGAAGAAGTCAGTGCAGGAGTGTGATATGATGATGATGAGGAGTGGATAGAAGCGAATGATGAGTAGTTTTTTTTTTTTTGTTTATTTGTACGATAAACACTTTGTTGTTAGTGAGCATTATTTTTGTTATACAATTATATATTTCATTTGGTTTAATATAATTGCAATTCTTTTATTTCTATATATGTTTTATGTGTTAATTAGTTGTGTTACTGTGTTGTGCTGTGTTTTGATTGTATTTTTATGATTGCAGGTGTGTAGATTGTAGTGTTCAAGGAGGGCTTTCAAATTTTTTTTTTCTGATGGTATATGTTATTGACAGCTTACTGACAATTTTATAATGATTTTTCGACGGCCTATTGAACAAACGACGCATACAAAAAATGATGTACTTTTGCTAAGAACAAAATCATCAATAAATTTCCATGGTTAACTAACGGTTGCACGATATTTTACCAACAAAACCATGATACTTTTCCAGCAGAAGTCCAACACTTATCCTATGGACATATGCGTTGGTTATGTAACCGACAGTCAAGCTACAATAAAACATAGAATGTATTTTTTTTTATTTCTAGCAACAATTATGGTACATCAGATACCTGTCAGTTAATGTAAATGGTCACTAAATCTGTCGGTAATTTTATTAGAAACAAACATTTTTGCTATGTCAGTTTAGTCGTCATTAAACTGTCAGTAAATATATTACTTACAATTTTTACATTATTACCGATGGTATTTGATCGTCAGTAATAGCTAAATTCATGTACTGTTGATATTATCCCCTAAATCACATAAATTCTTTCAAAATTATTTCTCTCTTATAGCATAAATGATGGAATAACAACCTAGATCTTTAAGTTTTTATGGTAGTTTTTACTGAGGGATAGCAATACACTTCTCTGTTACGATAACGGTCTCAAAATCACCTAGTGATTTTTTTATTTAGGATGACTTTCTTGAATTTAATATAACTAGGCATTTGTTATAAATATTAAGAAAATGGGATACTAATTATAAGCTTGTGGAACATCTCTGCAAATCAAGATAACTGCTAGTCTAAGCAATGCTTATGGAGTCTCTGGATAAAATGTGGTGGTGGTCTCTCTTGTACTATCTTAGAAGGAGAGGTTATCTTTCTTAAGTTTGGGATAGATTTTTCTCTAAATCTTTCAAACTCTAGTTCTTCTTATTTATTATGGTCCTCCTTAACAACCTCCTCAAACTCCTTCTCACTCGATAGTCAATGACTTTACACTTCGCTATTTGGATTCACTCATATGTTATTTGGTAACATCTCTTGCGATCACTGACTCCGTAAGTTAGCTAATTGACATAATCGTGTTTTACTTATGTTTTAATACTCTGTATGCCTGCAATATCACTTTGTATCTTATTTCTCAAATTCAATACCAATTCTTCCAAAGATAAATTCTTCTCCATAACCTGTGGATTAGAAGAGAATTCATGTGTGTAAGTTAGTCTTGGGTTACCACTACCAAGGTTGCTCCAATGTCTTATAGGATTAGGCTGGTTGCTATACCACTACTAATTTTCTACGCCTTGATTATTATTATTCCAGTTAAAATTGGGGTAGTTTCTTTTGCTTGGGTTTTCAGTATTAGAATATGAGTTGTTGAACTCTAAAAAAACATTGCTAGAATCACCTAATTGGCCAGGAATCCTTGTACTAAATTCAAATCTAAGCTATCTAATTTCTTAGAAATAACACCAACTTGTGACCCAAAACATATAATTTTAATTTTTCAATATATATATATATATAATGTCAGTTTCTTTAGATTGCATTAAAAAAGAATCTAACATGATTTGAAAAGCTTATTTTCAATTTTGAGTTAATTTAATCATAAAATCACACGCATATTACCATACCTAAACATCAAAATCGTGACCTCCATTATCAGAAAATTTTATCTTTCTTGGTCTATCGTAACAACTTTGTCAACTTAAATAAAGTTTAGGCAGCGCAATGTTTCTCACTTTTTCTCCCTTCTTTCATTAAACTAATATTAGAGCATTTACGTACATACCATATAATTTTTATGAATTTACACATTTACCTCCTAAACTTTTTAGTTTTATATTTATTCCGCCCAATTCTTTCAAATCCTATCAAAAGCATCTCATTTGAACTTTGAAAAAAGAATATACGTAGAGTTACGTGCAGAGTCCAATGAAATCAAATCACCTGACAGTGACAGAAAATAAAATAAAATAAAATCTATCTGGTAACACAAAAGAATATTCTCCCCATATTATTCAGGTGTTATTGTGTGTTATTCATGTGTTATTGTATGTTATTCAAGTGTTATTGATGTGTTATTGTGTTATTATAACACCGAATATTCTCAGAACACAATAACTCCTGAATAACACTGAATAAAACAGAGAGAATATTTCTCTGTGTTACCGGGCTGATTTTTTTTTCACCTCCACGTGGAGTGATTTCATTGGACTCCGCACGTAACTCTACGTCCGGAGTACTGATGCAATATTTTTTCACCAAACGTAGGTAAAATCATGGTGTTAATATACAAATACATAAAACTTGAGTGGTATGCATGTAAATCTTCCAAAAATGTGTACACCCGTAAAAATTCATGCATTCATAACCCAACCCCGGACTTCATTCATCCTGGAAAATTGACAAACCCTTTCTGGTTCTCTTCGTCGTCTTGAAGGCAATCAGCAGGCTCAGATTTTTCTCTCTATCAGGTACGTCTAATCTCCCAGCTATTAGCATTTTCCTATTCAAGTTTTCAATGTGTAATTCGTCATATATANGGCAATCAGCAGGCTCAGATTTTTCTCTCTATCAGGTGCGTCTAATCTCCCTGCTATTAACATTTTCCTATTCAAGTTTTCAATGTATTTTAATTCGTCATATATATTGCTCAGAAGCAAATCTTTAGCTGCCCTTAGTGTAAGCTTTATCTCTATCCCTAAATATACTTTTTATACTAACAAAGTTATATTATTACATTAAACTTTATTTATTATTATTATTATTATTATCTTTTATTGTTATGTTTTGGTTTCTTCTTGTGCTATTAATTTGGATTTAACTAAATTATTCTTTAGTACTATTAAAAATCGAACGGTAATATAAACTATCTCAAAAATAAATTTAAGGGATTTAGGGTCTGTTTGGAGCTGCTGCAACTTATTGAATAATCTGCTGATAAGTTGATTAAAAGTAATCTGATGATAAGTTAGGTGCGATGACTATTACAAATTTTTATTTTTTTGGAAAAGTTAGACCGTTACTAGAAAACTGCCAGATAGGTGCGGTAGGTGCGGTGTGAAAACGTTGTTTTCAGTGTTTTGAAAACGTATAAGCTGCCAAAACGCAGTTTATCCAAACAGGTGAGGTGCGTTTTCAAAACGCCACCGCATCAAATAAGCTATCACAAACAGACGCTTGGAGTCTATTTTGATAAATTTTTAATCATAATATTTTGATGTAAATTTTTTTTTTAATTTTGCAAAAATATTAAACGTGTTCTTCGGAGCAAAAAGTTAGATTTTTTTCTCAAGATTGATTGGAAAAAAAAAGTCGTTTCAAAAGGAGACAGCTTTACCAAATCATCGATTTTGGTATAAAATTCAAAGGGCTGAATGAAGAACACCTCAAGTTTAGAACATGTGGTACGTGTAAATTAGAGTCAAAGCTGTCTATGTTTGATTTGGAACTTATTTTGATGCTTCTATAAATATAAATTAAAAAGAGAAAATTTTTATCATGCTGAAGATTTCATTTGTATGTATGATGAAAGAGAAAGAAAACTTACGTACAGATCACAAAACTCATATATTTACATATCTAATATCTAAATTTTGGTATTTATTTTTGAAGTAAAACTTTGTCGTGAATGTTGAAGAAGGTGGCCTTAGTACCAGCTTGTCATATTGGCCATGGTTGAAAGCCATAGTAGTGGTTGGCCGTGTGGGTTGCATGCGAGCATCAGTTGGCTATAGAGGTTGTAGTAAGAAGCTGAAGGAGTTGTGAGCCATATAAGCCATAGCGTTGAGCTGTGATGACGTTCGTAGGCTGCAGAGACTGGAGTTGTGCTTGTCACATAAGCTGCGATGATGTCCATAGGTCATAGTGGTCAAAGTTTGAATCTGCATGATCTTTGAGCCACGTAGGCAATTGTTGGTCACATAAGCCGTAGTGGTGAGATGTGATGACGTGTCTGTAGGCTGCAAATGTTGGAGTCGGGAGTTGCACGAACTGTGGATCACATAAGTTATAGTTGGTCACGTAAGTCATAGTGGTGAACTATGATGGCATTCGTAAGCTGTAGAGGCTAGAGCCAGAAGCTACATGAGATGTGGACAACGTAGTTGGTCACATAAGTTGTAATGGTGAGCTATAAAGATGTCCATAGGCCGTGAGGTCCGGAGTTGGGAGATACACGAGTTATGAATTAGATAGGCCATAGTTGGTCACATAAGCTATAATGGTGAGCTATGTGAAGAAATTCGCAGGCCATAGAAGCTGGGGTAGAAAGTTGCACGAGCTGTGGACCGCACGTAGACCGTTGTGGTGAGTTGTGATGACATTTATAGAACGTAGTGGCTGGAGTCGAGATTTGAATAAGCTGTGAGCCACGTAGGTCATAGTTGGTCACGTAGACTATAGTACTGAGTTGTTATGACATTTGTAAGACGTAGAGGCCAAATTTAGGATATGCACAAGTTGCAGACCATATAAACTATAGTGGTGAGCTGTAATGACATTTATAGGTCGCAAAGGATGGAGATAGGAGTTGCATGAGTTGTGGACCACATAAGCTCTAGTGATGAATTGTGATGACTTTCGTGGGTTGCGGGGGTCGGAGTTAGGAGCTTCATGAGTTGTCGGCCACATAGGTTGTAGTTGATCACGTAGCCCATAGTGAAGAGTTGTGATGAAGTCTGGAGGCTACAGGAGCCGAAGTCGGAAGCTATACGAGTTGTAGACCACGTAGGTTGTAGTGGTCGACCTCAATGAGAGATTTTTAGGAGTTCGAAGAAAGTTATAATTTTCAAAGTGCATTGTTGCATCGTCTTCAAGATGCATCGTTGCATCGTATGTGGGATATGATGTCAATTTTAATAAAATAATAATCAATTAAAACCTCTCCATGAGATGAACTCAAATCACCAAAGCGGTGAGATAAGATGCCAAATAAGCCTAAATCAGGCAATTAAAGTATGCTTTAAAACTTTTGATCATTAATTGAAATGTCAAACAATATATAAATTATGTATTTTTATAGTCAAATAGAGCATTTTGTTGAGAAAAAAATAAAAAAATGTTTTTAATATCACTTAATTCTAATATCATTAAGACATTTAATTCCAAAATAAATGATTTATAATCAAAGAAAATAATATATGAGTCATCTGATGAAGAGTTTGCAGATTTTACCCAAATAATTAAAATATCATTCTACAAAATCATAAATAAAGTTTATTTTTCTCATGACAGGGGCATAGTTTTAGGATTTGAAAGCTCTTAGGTTTTTAAAGAGCTTTAGAGCTCTACTCAATGAACAATTTGGACTCCAAACACCAATGATTGCAACGTTTAATTATTGTTGCTCGATCTCCATAGTTTGATCATATTTTTTTGTATGTTATCTTCTAGTTATTATTGTTTGACCACCATCACTTAGATGTAATAACTTAATTATTATCACTCAGTCATCATCACTACTACTTTCATTGTTGTTAGAAAAAAAATTGAAATAGTGTTCTATCATTAGTTTTAAAGTCATGTCATCCCTAATTAAAGAAAGGAACATGTATTTATAGTTTTAATCAACATAAAGAATTTTTTTTCTTATCTATGCTCTACAAATTTTTTTATTTCTAAATTTTTATAAATATTTCATAGTAGTCTCATTTAGACCATACATCTCTCTTGGTATATCCAGATAATAGGTAGGAGCATAAACTAAAACATGCTTGAGCTACAAAACATAGTTATTAAATCGCTAGCACTACATAAAATCATTCCTCCTTAGAGCAGTTGTTAATACGAGTAGCAAAAACTCTGTTATAGCCATTTTTGTACATTCAATGCACTCTATGAATTAAGGAATACATAGAGTTAAACATAGTAAGATAAGAGATTGAAAGTTATGGTTGAAATTGTTTGGTTAGAAATTTCCCAAAAAAACTAATAATAAGTTCTTCTCTCAATCGAAAAAATACAGTCGTTATGCTAATTACTAAACTTGTTGAAGAGATGAAATAAAACCAATGTCTATCTTTTTGAACAGAGATTGAGTCGATCATCAGATGAAGAAGTAAACCAAATTTAGGTTACTTTCTTGGAAAAGGAAACTTGCCTGGAAGAGAAGCAAATGAAACTTTTAAAAAATTGACAGTAGCCCTTGTTGATAGTAACCCTTGTTGGTCCATCATTTTGTATAATGTTCTCTAATAGGATATGATAGTAGCCTTCAAGGCCCGTCGTTGTTGGCCAACCTTTTCTAAGAGAAACATTATGAAAATCAGAATGCGAGGTCCAGTCATTTTTGTCTTCCCACAGGCTACAATGAGGAGATGGTCTAATTTCTCTCAACTCTAAATGTTATTTCAACTTTTAGGGACATCTACATACATACCACCCAAATCCTATGTATTTACATATGTAACACCTAAATTNTTTGTTGATAGTAACCCTTGTTGGTCCATCATTTTGTATAATGTTCTCTAATAGGATATGATAGTAGCCTTCGAGGCCCATCGTTGTTGGCCAACCTTTTCTAAGAGAAACATTATGAAAATCAGAATGCGAGGTCCAGTCATTTTTGTCTTCCCACAGGCTACAATGAGGAGATGGTCTAATTTCTCTCAACTCTAAATGTTATTTCAACTTTTAGGGACATCTACATACATACCACCCAAATCCTATGTATTTACATATGTAACACCTAAATTTATATTTTTTTATAGTTATACCACCCAAATAGTTTTTAAAATAATAAAATTTATCATTATTAAATACATATAAAAATTTAATATAAAAAGGATATAAATGAATATTGTTTATTTATTTATTTGAAGCGAAAATAAGCCAGAATTGAACTNCAACTCTAAATGTTATTTCAACTTTTAGGGACATCTACATACATACCACCCAAATCCTATGTATTTACATATATAACACCTAATTTTTTTTTTTATATAGTTATACCACCCAAATAGTTTTTAGAATAATAAAATTTATCATTATTAAATACATATAAAAAATTAATATAAAAAGGATATAAATGAATTTTATTTATTTATTTATTTCAAGCAAAAATGAGCGGGAATTGAACTTTTTTTTTTTTTTGCGTTTGGCTCATTTATAAATTGAACTAAAAAATATTCATGTTCACTCGCATGTTTAACGAACAAATCAAACATGAGTTATTCACAAACGATGAGCTTTTTTTACAGCCCTAAATGAAGGTGTTTTAGGGAAGCAGTATTTGGGATATAACAAGGCCTATATTATTGTTGGACATGATGATGTTGATTTCTTGTCAAACGAATCAATTTAAAAACTTAATAAAATTAGTCATGTTTTTTATTGATGAGAATTTTGATTTATGTTAGTCAGTTTACTAGGTCTGGGTATGTGACTACTTTTTCAGGAGATTAGTGGAAGGTGACAAAAAGTGCCATTTTAACTACTTAAGATAGTATTAATAGCACTTTTTATCTATTAATGAGATGTATGAATCCATTTGATGTGTTTAAAAAGTGAAAAGACATGGTTGAGAATGCACAGATTTTAGGTTGAAATGTCTTGCATCCTATAATAATGGTGAATATCAAGATAAGAGCTTCATGAGTTATTGCGTTTTAAAATGTCTTAGGCATGAATTTATTATTCCAAGGACACCACAATAAAATATTGTTTATGTGCACATGAGTTGAACCATCACAAAGTGAGTCAGGAGTATGGGATTGCATACCAAAATAGTTTTGGGTAGAAGTTGTAAATATTGTAGCTTATTTGATCAATCGTGATCCATTGACACTTTTGAATAAAAGTTTATATGACTAAGCTTGGAGTGAGAGAGATAAATCTATCTCAGTTGAAGTATATGGTTGTGCATCATATGTCTATGTTGATGCAGGATCCAGAAATAAGTTTGATTCAAAATCTATTAAGTATGCTTTCATTGAATATGAAGTTCCTCAAACACCTGCGACTAAAGTTAGGAGGCCTAGTACAATCTTAAGATTGACATAGAGATATTCTCATTCATTAGACTATTTATTTTTGGCTTATAATGGTCAGTCAGAGTGTTATGAGAAGGTCATTCAATTTGATGACTCAAAATAGTGGGAGTTTGTTATGGATGATAATATATAGTTACTAATATCAAATCAGACATTAAAATCAACAAAACTACCATATGACAAAAAGAACCTACTCAACACATGAGTTTACATATTGAAAGAAGAATCACATGATAGCAAATGCTACAAGACAAGGCTTGCTGTAAAGGGATTTCAACAAAAAGGAAGGAGTTGATTATACTGAGATATTATTTTTGTAGTGAAGATTATAACTACCAAAGTTGTGTTGAGCTTAATAGAAGTAGAAGATCTATATTTGTGATAGATGGATGTAAAAAATAGTCGTTTTACATGGCGATTTAAGAATTGGTACATGGTACAACCAAAAAGATAGGGAGTTCTAAGAAAAAGAAGATATGGTCTGTATACTGAAGAAAAATTTTTATGATTTGAAGCATGAACCAAAACAATGGTATAAGAGATTTGAAAGATATATATCAAATAGTGGGTACATGAAGTTTCAATTAGTTCATTTTTGCTTCGTTAAATATTTTAATAATTATTATATTGTTTTTCTTTTGTACGAGAATGGTATGCTTATTATAGGATCAAATATAGAGAAGATCCAAGATTTGAAGGAGCAGTTATAAAAAGAGTTTGAAATGAAGGATTTAGATTTAACCAAAAAAATTATCGGAAAGAGCATTAGTAAGGACATCAATGCATGTACATTGAAGTTGTCTCATGTAAAATATGTTGAGAATGTCCTACACAGATTCAACATAAGTGAGATAAAATCAATTAGCACCAGCTTAGATAGTCACTTTAAAATATTTAGGAACAATCATGTAAGTCTAAAGAAGAGCAAACACATATGCACAATATATTCTATGCTTCAGCTGTTAGAAGTTTAATATATAATCATATGTACAATATCAGATATTACACATATAGTGGGAGTAGTCAGCTGATACATAAGTAATCCAACCAAACATCATTAAGAGACGGCGAAGTAGATTCTCACATACTTGGGAAGAAAAATCAATAAATTATTTTATTTTGGAAGTGCAGGGATTAATCTATAAGGATATGTAGATTTGGATCTTATAGGATATATTGATGATATATCTTTTTTTTTTTTTGGAACACAACTGTGATTCGAGTTTTCAAGTTATGAAAGGCTGTTGCTCTATCAAATACAGAAGCTGAGTATATTATTATCACCAAAGCTAGCAAGGAAATCATTTGACCACAATCTTTTTGGAAGAACTTGAAAAGGAACAAGGGAAGAAAAAGCTTCAAAGTGACAGAAAGAATGTCTTTCTTCTAGAAAATAATGAGATATTTCATGCCAAGATAAAGCACGTTCAACTATGGTATCATTTCATTTGTTCACTCTTACAAGATTTTCAATTATCTAAGATACACAACGCTTAGAATCCTATAGACATTTTAACTNTATAGTTACTAATATCAAATCAGACATTAAAATCAACAAAACTACCATATGACAAAAAGAACCTACTCAACAAATGAGTTTACGTATTGAAAAAAGAATCACATGATAGCAAATGCTACAAGACAAGGCTTGTCGTAAAGGGATTTCAACAAAAAGAAAGGAGTTGTTATACTGAGATATTTTTTTTTGTAGTGAAGATGATAAATACCAAAGTTGTGTTGAGTTTAATAGCAGTAGAAGATCTATATCTGTGTGCATGGTACAACCACAAATATATGGAGTTCTAAGAAAAAGAAGATATGGTCTGTATACTGAAGAAAAATCTTTATGACTTGAAACATGAACCAAAACAATGGTATAAGAGATTTGAAAGATATATATATCAAATAGTGGGTACATGAAGTTTCAATCAGTTCATTTTTGCTTCGTTAAATATTTTAATAATTATTATATTGTTTTTCTTTTGTACGAGAATGGTATGCTTATTATAAGATCAGATATAGAGAAGATCCAAGATTTGAAGGAGCAATTATAAAAAGAGTTTGAAATGAAAGATTTAGATTTAACCAAAAAAATCATCGGAAAGAGCATTAGCAAGGACATCAATGCATGTACATTGAAGTTGTCTCATGTAAAATATGTTGTGAATGTCCTACACAGATTCAACATGAGTGAGATAAAATCAATTAGCACTAGCTTAGATAGTCACTTTAAAATATTTAGGAACAATTATTTAAGTCTAAAGCCGAGCAAACACATATGCACAATATCTTCTATGCTTCAGCTGTTAGAAGTTTAATATATACAATCATATGTACAATATCAGATATTACACATATAGTGGGAGTAGTCAGCTAATACATGAATAATCCAACCAAACATCATTAAGAGGCGGAGAAGTAGATTCTCACATACTTGGGAAGAAAAATCAATAAATTATTTTATTTTCGAAGTGCGGAGATTAATCTAAGGATATGTAGATTTGGATCTTATTGGATATTTTGATGATATATCTTTTTTTTTTTCTGGAACACAACTGTGATTCGAGTTTTCAAGTTATGAAAGGTTGTTGCTCTATCAAATAAAGAAGTTGAGTATATTATTATCACCAAAGCTAGCAAGGAAATCATTTGACCACATTCTTTTTGGAATAACTTGAAAAGGAATATGGAAGAAAAAGCTTCAGAGTGACAGAAAGAATGTCTGTCTTCTAGAAAATAATGAGATATTTCATGCCAAGATAAAGCACGCTCAACTATGGAATCATTTCATTTGTTCACTCTTACGAGATTTTCAATTATCTAAGATACACATCACTTAGAATCCTACAGACATTTTAACCAAGTTTGTGATTGATAAGAAATTGAAGCTATGCTTAGCTTTAGTTGGAGTTCAGGAAGGTTGAGACTTGGTTGAGTCACATTATAATTCATAACTATGAAGATGTTGTGGATTTGAAGTAGCTTACAATCAATATACAAGTGGGAGATTATTTTTATGTGGAGCCTCATTATGTTAATCAATTGTTCACTTAGCGCCCTCAATTTTGTTGATCAAGCTTGACGATGAACTTGCCCGAGAGCGGGGTTGTCAAATTTTTTTTTTTTTTTGTACTTAGCTCCCTGGCATTTAGATGGTAGTGTCGCCGTGCCCGATATAAGTTTAAAACCTAAGAGAACGATGTTGTAGCTTCTGGAAGTCAATGCCCCATCACCCATTGGAGCGCCACATTGCCATTATCATGGAGCCCCATAGTTGGTAGGCAAATTTGAGCAGTTCTTCACATAAAGTTTCATTTTTGTTGATTGGATGCATGTGGATTTCGATTTTCTCTGTTGTAAGGGAGATGAGAAGACCTTCCTGGAGTTTCCGAAGTGTAGAGAAGCCTGAGTGTAGTGCAATTTGTGCAAGTCTCATCATTTTCTTCATAGTGGTTTTCTTGGTGTGGTATGACCGTGTTTTTTTTCGTTCACAGATTTTCCACTTTAAATCATATGTTCATGTGATTTTTATTTTGTGCGCTTCTTTTCAAAACTTTTTTTTTTTGCTTCGGATCTCTTGAATATATTGATGCAATTTCACATTTCTCCTAGCAAAAAATAATTTATCATGACTGACATGATCTGCTTGCTCCCTTGTACAATTTCTATGAATCTTCATCTCTAATTAAGAAAATTCTTCAATATCTAATTTGAGTGTGACAAGATGCCTTCTATTGATTTTTACAATTGGTTATTTGAATATTATGATGATATCCATCACTTCAAGATCAGCATAATCCAACAAGCTTTGAGAGCACTCTTCTGCCAAGCTTTTCAAGTCCATCTTAAGAGTCAAGCTCACACATGGTTTTATTTTTGAAATTTTTGGAAGAAACAATACATAATCTTGCCATTCTTATTTGATATTTTATCTAACAATGTATTAATTGTAAGAGAATCATTAAAGTCCCTAACACATAAATTTAATATATTACATTTATATTACCTAAGTCTTTCATATCACATCAAAAAGGCTACCATCTTATCTTTTAAAAGGTTAAATGTACTTTTGCTCTTTAGATAAAATGATGTGTATGTAAAAATTAAAATTTAGGTGTAAGACATGTAAATACATAAGAATTAAGTTGTACGTTTGTAAATTTTCATTTTATTATGATCGAACTTGCACCCAGTAAAACATTCGTAACGTTGAGATAACAAGAAGAAATGCCATTGTTAAAGTTTTCACACAAAAAGACTGTAGTGAGCATAACCAAAACAAATTTAACAGATGCTTTAGGGGGTGTTCGACTGCAAGAAGGATTTAAGTTAAATAGGATTTAGTCACTAAATTTAAATATCATTAAATCCAAAATAATATTTGGTTCAGTTAAAGTAAAATCTCGTTAAATTTGTTTGAGGTGTTCGACATAAATCTATTTGAAATCCAACTAATAAGTAGATGTAGTAAATTCAGATTTAATTAATAGAACAAGCAAAATTTGGATTTAACTTAACGACAAATTTATCTAAACTATTTATGGTGTTGGGTGGATTTAGGTTAAATCTAACTTAAATTTTGTTAAAAGTATCATACCAAACACCCCCTTAGTGTTAATATAATTGTTTATAGATAAAATATCTATTTGAAGAAAATAATTATTTTATTATTTATTATTTTGCTTAAGAAAATAAAATCAACTCATTTGATTGGTAGTAAATAAGAGACAATTGATATGTCGTTAACAAATTTCTATCATACCTGGCAATCGACTTGACCTACATTCATTACTGTCACGCTACGATTATTATTGATAAATTACTGTTATACATTTACAATTATTATAACTTCATCTTTCCTAAATCACGAGGAGACTGTACATATGTACTCACCATTTATAGTAAAATATTTCAATTGGGCTAGACCAAATTTTCTCTTCCCATTTTGAGGGTTTTCCACAAAAAAAAAGAGGTGTCTCTTCTTGCTTACTTCTCTTTAATTCCACGAGTATATGTTGGTTTTTCGTTCATTACCACGATGTTAAATAATCACTTTGCTGCCGCGAATCTTCGAGCACTTATTTTTCAAAAATCTATTTTCTAAATTCAACGATCATGCAAATAACCCATAATCTTCAAATCATGCAAAACCAACCATATTTGAATTATTACTCTAGAGGCAATGGGTTCAGAAGCACCAAGCTGGGCGGATCAGTGGAGCACCGGCGGGATGGATGATGGCTACGGGAGGGGCAGCAGCACCAATAGCAAAGAGAACAAAACCGCGAACTTGAAGGCCGCGACCGCCGCCAGGCTCGGTAAGGCTAAGTCGGCCGCGGTGGCCGGAGCCCATCATGCCAAGACGGCAGCCAAAGCCGGAGCGCAGAAGGTGAAGAGCGGCACAAGCACGGGAATCAGCTGGATCAAGAAACAGTACCACAAGAGAAGCTCCAAATAATGCTTTGGCTTGTTGGCTACATTTCTTATCAGTTTTTTTATTCCAGTATTAATTTTACATGATAACACCAATTAGTATAAGTGGAGCGTAATTTTATTATATTATTATCATTTTTCTTTATTTTTAAAGCTACTTTGGTTAAATTATTTTACAGGTAATAAGATTTTCAGTTTGATATAAATAGAGGAGAAAAATTTGCGTACGTGCTGCGTAAGTCAGAAGGTTATTCAGCGGGTATTGGGGGANAAACAGTACCACAAGAGAAGCTCCAAATAATGCTTTGGCTTGTTGGCTACATTTCTTATCAGTTTTTTTATTGCAGTATCAACTTTACATGATAATACCAATTAGTATAAGTGGAGCGTAATTTTATCATATTATTATCATTTTTCTTTACTTTTAAAGCTACTTTGGTTAAATTATTTTACAGGTAATGAAATTTTTAGTTTGATATAAATAGAGGAGAAAAATTTACGTACGTGCTGAGTACGTCAGAAGGTTATTCAGAGGGTATTGAGGGGTTATATCCGTGTTATATCTCCGGTATTTGGAGGTTACATCCGCGCTATATCTCCTGTAACCTCCATGTAACATACATGTAACCTACAAATATATGAAAACAGAAGCGTGATACTTATTTGTAGGCTACAGGTAGGTTACAGAGAAGTTACAAGAGGGTATAACATGAATATAACCCCTCAATACTCTCGGAATAACTTCTCTAACGTACGCAGCGCTGCGTTCGTCTCACGTACTCAAATTTTTCTCTAAATAGAGGTCAACATAGATTTAATTTTAAACTTTAAGAATTTTTCGAAGTTTGTTAGGTAAAATAATTTTAAATTTACGTGTAAAATAAATTAAGAGAAAGTTGATTTCTTTTAAATTTTATTATTTTTGGAATGTAATTGTAATTTGTGATTTACAAATTACATGCAAGGATAGACCAATGAGGGGAGTGATTAATTTGGTATAGAAAGGGCAGAGGAGTGATTAATTTGGTATAGAAAGGTGAAAAGTAAAAGTACAGAGTGAGATTATTTATACAAGACATAATTAATATGTTGAGAGCTAAGGCCAGGAGGCCTTGCTTCAAGGAAAATATTTGCGTACATAAAACGTACGCAGCGCTGCGTACGTCCAGGGGTTATTCAGGGGGTACAGGGGGGTTATATCGGGGTTATACCCTGCTGTAACCCCCTTGTAACATCTTTGTAAACTACCTGTAACTTACAAACGAGTTCCTCGCTTCTGTAAATTCACAAATAAGTTACATGGAGGTTACACGGGAGTTACACGGATGTTACAGGGGGGTATAACCCGGATATAACCCCCCTGTACCCCTTGAATAACCCCTGACGTACGCAGCGCTGCGTACGTCTTATGTACGCAAATATTTTCCCTGCTCAAAGTCTTGCAAATTTATTTGCAATTAAATTCACCAAAATGGCTAAAAAAAGTTTATTTTGTAAATGGTTGGTTTGATACAAAGCAATATATATTTATAGGAGAAATTTGGAGCTGAAATATTTTGTTTTAAATTTGGTCATTATAAATCTTGTATCCACTAAATTATCTTAAAATTCATTTAAAATTAATTTATATTACATTTATTTTAAAATAAAATCAATGATTAAGAACTTTATCTTGTTAAAATTTATTCAAAGTATTTTGAAACTAATTTTTCGAAATATATAAATTTATTTTAATTTAAGAAAACTAAAAAATGATCCCATTTTTTTAGTAGCATAGATTTGATTAAATATATTCAAGAGAAATTTAACTATTTTATTGATTTTTTAGCTCCATTTTCCTTAATTTTATGATTAATTTTTTGAATTTAAACAGTGTAAACAGCTAATTAGTCATATGTTTATTAGTAATATTATTAACATTTATTAGTAATATTATTAACATTTATTAGTGATATTATTAGCATAGATTTAAGTTGTATTTCCTTAAAATTCATTTTGTGAAAATTTTAAGTTGATAATACTAATTATAACTAAAAAAAATATTATTTGCTCGCAAATTTAAGCAATGTATAACTCATTTAAAAACTTTTTTAGTGTTGATTTTTTTATTTTTATGCATTATTATTATTATTATTATTATTTTTATTTTCTTATATTC
This sequence comes from Phalaenopsis hybrid cultivar, assembly GCA_002079205.1. Classification (NCBI taxonomy): domain Eukaryota; kingdom Viridiplantae; phylum Streptophyta; class Magnoliopsida; order Asparagales; family Orchidaceae; genus Phalaenopsis; species Phalaenopsis hybrid cultivar. The sequence continues at coordinate 34,442 of JXCR01096309.1, read as the reverse complement.
TTTCATAGTGGATACAAATGAAATTTTAGTTGGAAATATTATACCAGAACATGAAGATATATGAACAAAAAATAGAATATACTTAATTAAAATTAGAGGACATTTCAAACAAAATATAGTACTGTGCAGTGATCATTTATTTGATCATGTTAATACGTGGTTGGCAATCGCTGACATTAATGAGCAATGATGGCGGGTGGTGGCTAATAGCAACAGAGGAGAAAAATTTGCATACGTAATTAGTACGCAGGCGTATATTTGGGTTATAGGGAAGTTATAGAGAGTTTATATGGAGGTTACATGAGTAAACACAGATGTAAACCTCTATATAACCTCCCTATAATCTCCTTATAACCCCCAAATGTACGCAACCCTATGCATAGGGGTGTAAACGAGCCGAACACGAGCGAGCCCAGCTCAGCTTGTGTTCGGCTTGTTTATATTTCGAGCTCAAAAAGTGTGTTCATGTTCGGCTCGTTTGCTTAACGAGTCGAACACGAGCTGTTCACGAACAAAGCCTTTTTAACAACCCTAATGATGTAGCCATAAGACAATAAGGATTTGAGCAAGATTTAAAAATTATTATTTATATTACAACATCATTTGAATATAATTTAATAATTTTATTCTATTTAATAAATCAATATTTTAATTGATTATAAATCTTTGTAGCCTTGTAGTCAATTAATTTTTTTTCAAACATTACTATATATATATACTTGATGAGTAGTATTTCGAGCCAAAACGAGCCGAACACGAACGAACACATCTTAGTTCGTGTTCGGCTCATTAACTTATCGAACGAAATTAACGAGCCGAACACGAGCTTTTTAACAAGCTGAACACGAGCTGTTTGCTGACAACGAGCTGTTTTGACAGCCCTACCTACGTACTTGTTACGTACGTAAATTTTTCTCGCAACAGAGAGACAAGTTTGTATTTATAAGATACTCTAATTTAATAAATTTTGAATTAATTAGAAATTAACTAAAGGATCAATTTATAGTTCATAAGTCAAATGCCTCCTCCAACCAAGCAATTGAGTTTTCAAAATTTTTGAGTACTTTTCAATCAAAACTCGTACAAGGAAATTACCATAAGTCATTTTTTGTAACATGTGTTTCTATTTTACAGGCAACTAAATGCTATACCCTATGAAGAGTTTCTGTTTGGGATTGTGAGTATGAGAGCACACAATGTTCCTTCAATTTCTAAACGAGTCAATCTAAAGCTCTATTTGTGGTAAATTTCAGTGTTTCCAATGCCTTATAAGTCAACTTAAACTCCATAAAAAAACAAACAAATAAAGACAAAGCTATCTCAAATCACAAAAGAGAAAAAATTATAAAATTAACATATAAAAAGCTTTATAAAAAAGTAGAAAAATCTATGTCTAGTGATACTGACGATACCAAAATAGTTGCACAATAATTCATTTACTACTGCAAGTATTCAGTTTTTTTCAACATAGAAACTCTCATCTTAGACTGAACCCTCCTCTTCAAAGTCCTCCCTACTCCCTCGTAGATAGAAGAGGAAGAGATCAGGCTCCTCTCTAGCTTCTTCGCTAGCTATTTGTAAGGAGGAACTATCTCCTCCTCTTCATCTTCTTCATCATAGACACATATATTCGTCATGTTAGGAATGTTGATAGTGTTACAACCAACAAAACAGATACTGCTCATACCACATAAACAATAAAAAACTATAATGAGTGTTGCCACGGTCCCTCTGCTCCAGCTAGGCTTCATCCGAACCACAAAGTAATAACCAACTCCATGACATCCATCCATTGTATAACAAACTNTATATATATATATATATATATATATATATATATATATATATATATATATATATATAAATGGATTGAAGCAATTTCTTTACCTCAATGTGATGCTTCGAGTGTTTTGAAATTTTTAATTAGAAATATTTTTACAAGATATGAAATACCGAGAGTAATCATTACCGATAAAGGATTTCATTTTAGGAACACAACAATTGCAAGTTTGGTGGAAAAATATAATAAAGTGCAAAAAATTACAACTGCTTATCATCCCAAGACTAGTGATTTAGCAGAAGTATCTAATCTTGAAATAAATAAAATTTTGGAAAAGAGTGTTAATCCTAGTAAAATGGATTGGTTTACTAGATTAGATACTGCATCATGGGCATATATGACAGCCTATAAGTCACCTATAGGAATCTCTCCATATATATATATTAATTTTTGGGAAGACTTGTCACATACTAGTTGAATTGGAGCATAAAGCTTATTGGACGATAAAAAAATTCAATTTCAATTTGAAAGATTCTGGTAAGAAAAGATTATTGCAATTGAATGAGCTTGAGAAAATTAGGAATAAATCTTACGATAATGCGAGGATTTGTAACAAAAAGATGAAAGAATGGTATGATCATAACATAATAAAAAGAGAATTTGAACCTACACAAGAAGTTTTATTATAAAATACAAGATTGAAATTATTTCCTAGAAAATTAAAGTCTAAGTGGAAAGGGCCATTCAGAGCTATAAAAGTCTATCCCTATGGGGCAATTAATATTTAAGACCCCAAGACTTGAAGAATATTTAAACTGAATGGGCACAGATTGAAATCATATTTTGATGGTCAAAGACAAGCTTTTAAAGACAGTGTAATGTTGGGTCAACCAGAACAAAACTGGGAATGTCGCGCTGACGACATTAAACTAAGCGCTTTGTGGAAGGCAACCTATATTTAGTGTTGTTTAGTTTGCTTTTGAGTTTATTTTGTTTGAAATATTTTACGTACATTTATGTTTAGGTCTTTATGTAGTCAGTGTATTTGATAAAATTCTTATAAACATCTTTATTTGCCTAGTTTTATGGAAAATTTAAGAAATTATTAGATCAAAATTGAAAACGCAAAAAATTTTAGAACTGGCGCATGATGCGTCGAATTTCAGAGAGCTGGCACACGATATGTCGCAGTACTGAAAATGTTTAAAATGTGTCAAATGGTGGTTTTTGGCGGTTTCTTCTCCATTAAACTTCTAAAAATTGACTCCAAAACATATTTTATGGGGGAATAGAAGGAAGAGTCACAACTTTTCAAATCCTTTGGCTTTCCACTCTTAAAACTCTGCTAGATTTAAAATTTTAACCAAACAAAGTTTATTAGTTTTGATAAGCAGAAGTTACATGATCAAGTGCTAGTGAAGAAGAGGCTTATCAAAGAAAGGGGACTTTTGAATCAAGGATTCAACACGCCAAATACTCAAGTAGAAGAGATTATTGCGCAGAGGTGTTAAGAAGTGCTTTGCTACACCACTGCCACTGTTGTTATTCTTATAGTAAATGAATTTTATGCAAATCTTCAAGGGATCAACCAAGGAATGATTTACGTGAGAGGCAGGTTTGTGCAGTTCATTCCTTCAAGAATAAACAAGATGTTTACGATTGAGAATGTGTCTATCTGCCACTGTTGCCTCACTTTTGGTTGAGGTCTAGTTTTTCCTCTTTAATAGCGTAGGGTCTAGCCATAAGACTTTCCTGTTGCAATTCCTAGAAAACTAGAAAAGGAACTCTCACCATTAGAAATTCCAAACTCCTCTTTACTCAACTTGAAGCTCTACATATTGGTCCTAAACTCTAGCACTTAGTAAGTGGGGTCATTATGAGGGAGCTCAAGGAGAGTTCCCATAGAACTGTTTAACCTCAGAGTTGACCCTGGGTGTTGGTCTAGAGCTAAGGAACTCACTAGAATCACCTCACTTACAATCACGCAGTACCCTAAACCCTAAATTTTCTTGACTTTAATCCTTTAATCCTTTAGGAGACTCAGGTAGATGGTTCCCTAAACCCACTGGTTCTAGGCTAGGGTTTAGCTAAGACCAGTGCATAGAGGACCCAAATCGGGTTTCTAATGGTCCATAGCTCATTTGTGATGGTTAGCTTGCCACTTCTACCAAAGAAACCCAACTTGGCCCTTTTGCCCCTAAACTCTCCCAAATTACCTATGTACCCTTGAAAACCTAAATTTAGCGAAAAATTCCCAAATTTACCCAAAATACCCAAACTTTTTCAAAAGTTATTTTGAACCTTTTGAAAATACCCAAATTACCCAAAACCACTAAAAATTGTTAAATTACCAAAATGCCCCTCCTTATCCCAAAATTCCAAAAAATCTGAAAAGTCCCAAAAATCCACAAAACCATCCAAATATTCCTAATTTCATTTTTCTCAACTACTGCATGACCCAATTTGACCGTCTTTGTCCAAAACCCCCAAATTGCACTTAAGAGGCCCCATCTCGCCAAATCCACCTCAAATGTCCATCAAATTGGTCCCAATTTCCCCAAATTTCAATCCTAAACTTAAATTCAAATTCCCAGTGACCAATTTAAACCAAATCCAAGCTCAATTGGCCCATTCTTCAAGCCCAAATTTGATTTAGGTCAAAGCCCCAATTTTGGCCACATGAGCTAATCTCACCCAATTAAACCCATAGCCCACTTAATTTGCCACATTTTATGTTGAATACTCTTCATAACATTCCTACACATCAAACTTGACCTTATATTAGCCTTGGTGAAGCCTCAATTTCATTTAATTTCAACCTAAGTTAAGACCCCAAAATTTTCCTCAAACTGGTTATGCCTCCAAATTTCACAAAATTGATTGCCTTAGCCTCAAAATTTCCACTCCATTCCTTCACAACAAATCTTCATAGCATCTCCCCAAATCATTTTGACCATTAAATTGAGCAAAATTCTAAGATTATCATAAGATAGACCCAAGTCAAGCCCAACATGCCCAAATTCACCAAAATTTCCAAAATCCTTCAAATTGAAACCCTAATTGAACTCAAAATCCTTTCAATCCTTCAACAAAAATGTTCAATATAGTCATCTACATCAAAAGAATGAGTAAATTGAGCTAATTAACTTGGCTAGCCTAGCCTAAACCCAAGTCTTGGTCATTTGCACCCACTTGGACCAATGCACCAAAATTGACCTAGACATGTCAAATTGGTCAAGGCAAGGCTACCACAGCAAAAATTTGGACCATATTGACCAAGACAAACCCCATAGAACCACCCAAATGAGCCATGGTCCAAGGGATCCACAAATTAGGGGATTTCATTCCATATTTTCTTAAGCCATAAATATTTTTGTTAAGACTAAACACCAACCCATTTAATTGCTGTGACATATTCCCCTCGCTCACCTGACCTCCTAGCCACTTCCCCTAGCCTGGCCAGCCGGCTGGTCTAGTGGCCAGAAAATGTCCAAATTGAGAGCCACCCCTATGGAATCAAACCCAATTAAAACCTAGAGGCCACCTCTTCAAAATTAAATCCTAGAGCCTCTCTTCCCTCCACCTAAGCAAGCATTTTTACCCCCCCAATTGGCCATGACAGCCACCTTAAAGCCCATTTTATGAAAACCTCACTTCCATGGCCATGGAGGTAGTGCTAAAATTTTTTCAGAGAAAGCCCTCCAATTTACTCCTAGAGCCGTTTTGAAACCTCTTCAGTGCAACCCAACCATCACATTGCCTTAAATCCCCTTGTCGGAGTTCAATTTTTGAGCTCAAAACCTTGCTAGAGACAGCACAAAGCTATCCACACCTCTACACTCCACTAAAATCAAATTAAACTCACCCACACCTTCACCACAATAAAAGAATGAGAAACACCATCAAATTCCCCTCATACAGAACCCCTAGCATAGCTCTAGACCAACACCTGAAATTGAGCTTGGTCGAATTAATTCTTAGGCCTTTCACAACAACAAGAGGCTTAATCACTAGCCTCCTTAGACCTTCACGAATGTATCGAGCACCTCTGATCAAAGCTTCCCTTCTCAAAGAAAAGGTATTGAACTCCCCCATTTCTCGAGCCTATTTTGATTCTCCATTTGATCAGGCATAATTTAATTGCATGATTATAGTATGGATGTGTTCGTCACACTTAGAAGAGCATTTAGAAACAAAAAACACTTAAATTGGTTAAGAAATGAGTGAGAACTTAAGGATAGTTCTTGAGCTAAAGCATGGGGGATGATGACGGGGAGCCGTCCGATCGCATGTTTATCTCATCAATGGACGAGATCTAGCTCGACAACTCCTTCATACATGAAACGCGGGCTGAGACAGCGCCGAGATGGATGGAGGTGTTGAATGTGAGTGTGTCACATGGTTTTTCAGAGCCGCCTATGATCTAGTCAGTGCCACGCGTTTAAATAGATAAGTAGGGTATTTTCTGATTTAAATAAATAGCCCTAACTTTAAATATTCATATCTTAGTGTAGAGAAATCACAAAAATAAAATAAAATAACCTTCTTGCTCAGTGAAAAGACCAGAATAATGTGGAAATAATTTGAAGCTTGTTTGATGCATATTTTATTTTTAATTAATTAAATATGGTTTTGAGCCATTTAATTCTCCATGCATGTAGAGATTTCACCATAACTTGAAATTTTGGCATATTGTTTCCTCTATCTTAGAGAACATCCTCTGATTTTTTCAAAGTCAGAGGATATCTCTAGATAGAGATCCATATTTTCCAAGTTTATGTATGTTATTTGAATAAATTAATTGTAATAACTAGCTTGTTGCTTAAAAAAATCCAAGAAAATTTTGGAAGGTTTGTTATTACCAGAGAACTCTTTCGAAAATATTTCATGGGTTAAGTCATTAAGAATGCACTTAATTTCCACCAACCCTAAAAAAATTAATTTTGAGAAACCTAAACATATAGTTACTTAATTTTCAATTTCCACTGTGATTTAAAGTTCAGAGAACTCCTCATAAAAAATTCAAAATAATTGGAGCTCATTTAATAACTCAAAATAATTTTTCAAGTTAAATGTTAATTTTAACACTAAAATGATTTTTAGCAATTAAAATATAACTCAAAAAATTATAAAATTTGGTTTTTGGAGTTCTCTTTGAATAGAGGAATGTTTTATAAATAAATTTGAAATAAAATAAAAATTACATTTTAAAGCCTATTTTTAATATTTAAATAATTAAAAAAAGATAAAAATCTTAAAAAATAATAAATATCATGGGAATTTTCTAAATTGTTTCCTAAGCACTTAGGAACAATTGCAATATTTTTCCTAATTTTCTAAGTGAAAATGCTGAATTTTAAAGCTCAAAATAATTTTTAAAGGCTAAAAATGGATTTTCACTAAAATAATTCTAAAAAGTCAAAAAAAATAAAAAAAAAGAAATTTGTTTCTCTAGGTTTCTTGCCATCAGAGAAATTTAATAAAAATAAAAAACTTGATTTTACTCTTTTAATGTATTTTATAATTAATAAATACTCCAGAAATTAAAATAATTCTTTAAATTTAATGTAATTCAATAAATCATGAAATTTAGCCCCAATACTTCTCCAGTCTAAGTATATCTCTAGTAAAAACTTCAAGGGATTAGGCTTTACCTTGGTCAAGTTATGGACTTTTATTTGAAAAATTCTATTTTTACATTAAAATAAACAAGTAAATTAAGTTAAAATTTAAAAAATATATTTTCTTCTCTGATGTCTTAATTGACCAATGAGTGAGGTGGGATAAAAATTCCAAAGTCATTTGTATTAAATTTAACAAATTATGAAGAGATAGAACCTTAGGGGCAAAAGTGTAATTTTGGAAGTTTGGCCTTAATTAACATTTATGCTTAATTCAAGAAGGGAAAAGGGTAACCTCCGACTTTAACTAACTTATTTGGATGATTGAAACATTAGGAGTTAATTGGAAGAAACCAATCTCACTCTTTCATAATCAAAGGATAAGGTTGTAATTTCCTTAAATTATTAAAATTTGTAAGTCTAGTTAATTAAATGATCCTAGACTTAGGGGTTTAACTTTGGAAGTTGATAACTCACTAATGTAATACCCCTACTTGATGTTCAAATGCCATTTAAGTGTTTTGAAAGTGAATAATTATTGTCACTTAAAAATTCAACTTCTTTTAAAATAACAAAGACATTTACCTAGGTCTAAAGAACTTAGTAGTGACCTAGGCTAAATCAAATTTGGTTAAATGATGATTAGAAGAATGAATATCAAGTAAACACATTAGAACACCCTAGGCCCAAATTACAACTGAAATCGACTAAGTGTTTCAATAACACTAACTTGCCCCTTTTAAGGATTTTCACCTACATAACTTCCAAATTAAATGACAAGTGATAATTACCTTACTCTTAGGGATAATTGGAACATCAATGTTCATTGAGCATTAAAGGTATTTACAGGATGGGTTATTAAGAAACATAATAAGTTAAAGTGACCTCAAAACTTTTCACGAGGTAGCGAGAGGGAAGCATGTACCTGTTTTTTTCTTCTAGACTTGCTGGATACCTCAGAGATTTACTAAACTTAATATATTTTGCTTAACAAAAATCATCCATAATCTAACTTATAGGGACCCACCAAGATATGACCTATGTTTAGGTAGGTCACCGAAACCTTACTTTTTCACTTTACATAAAATTCTCTGACATGCATTTTGAATTTCAGGTAGTCGAACGAGAAGACTCACCAGGTACGCTTTTATAGCTTACATCATTGTCTTTTCTTAAGCTTTCCACATTATGCTTACTCACCTGCATGTATGAACAAAACACAAACTTACATGCTAAACAATGATGTCACACTGCATGAAAACTAAAACTATTAGGATAGCCCCAAAATCAAAACCAAAATCAAAACTAAAACTAATCAAGATAAAATTCACGGCCACAATATTCAAAATATAAGAGAACTCAAAATTCAATCACAAACATCACACAAAACAACAACTACAACTAAATTAAGACGTCTCTATCGGATGTTTGGGAATCCCTCAGAGGAGGTAACCCACAGTTGCTAACGAGGCTTCCCACGGCTAAATGAAAGTATGGAACTCATTAAGTTGAGTTTAGTAAATTCATTTGGACTAAGTGAATCCATGAAATAACTCATTAAGTTGAGTTTAGTAAATTCATTTAGACTAAGTGAATCCAATAGAAAATAGTGGGCCAGAACGAGGGAACCATGAGATCCTAACCGATGTCACTCTAATCAAATTTACCATCCCCCATAACATTTAAAGAGCCTTAACCAAAGGACCCTCTGATTTGACATAATAACTTGACACCCTAAAAAACTTAAACTCGTCACGACAAGGTGCTTGGAGCTCGTATGGTGGGCAGCACAGCCATCTTCAACAGCAAAACCTCTCTTCCCCAACTAAACAAATTTCCTTCTGTCGGCACTATTTTTGGTGTGGGGTTTGCCAGTAAGAAGCTGTCGGTCATCGAAATTGAAATCTCGTTGCCCGCTTCGGAAGGACGTTAAAAAATTTAGTTTTGAAAAATATGGAGTCAAACTGACCCCATAATTTTCATAGTTTAGATGAAAGAGC
>JXCR01096309.1:3700-21834 GCA_002079205.1 Phalaenopsis hybrid cultivar | reverse complement strand
AAGTAATTTGAAATATTTCTATAAGTTTTAATATTTTATGATTTTTTTTTATTATTTTTAATCNGGCTAAATAATTTTAAATTTACGTGTAAAATAAATTAAGAGAAAGTTGATTTCTTTTAAATNGTTTTGAGAAAGAGTTTCAGATAAGTGTTATTTGTTTATTATTGTTGTATGAATTTTCTTTTATATATGAAAATTGTATTTTGTTGTATCTTTCTCATGAAGTCTGAGTAGATTCATTTATCTTTCTTCTTACTCTGAGATATGGTGAAATGAAAGATAATGTGGATGTGCTAATGTTAAAATTTAAAATAAATTGTGATGGTTTTTAAACTCCGCTGTTAATTTACTTTTCGATCTGGCCAATTAAATTGTTAAAATATGTTGTGAACCATATGATCCGGGAAATAAAGTATGAGTTCTACAACAAAGTAAGAATTACATTTAAGTCCATGAGGAGTATTTCGTTCATGGGATTAAGTGCAAATAAATAAGGAAATATACTTTTTTTGGTGTAGAATTGGAGATTTCTAGAGTGACAGACTAAAAATCCCCACTTTGATCTTAGTGTTTGAAAAATAAAACTAGAGTTAGCCTGTAGGGGAAGGGATGTGGGAGCTCTGAAGTGGGATCCAGTATCCTCCTAGCCCAAACGGCTTCAGAGGAAGAGAAGTCTGAGCTCTGGAGTGGGAGCCAGTATCCTCCTAGCCTAGCCATGTATTTAAGGTACTAAACCTAAGATTAGCCCAATGATTTTCTATAACACTGAATTAGGGTAGAGAATTAAAATTGCTCCTATTTGGCACAAATAATCAATGATTTTCTATAACACTGAATCAGGGTAGAGAATTAAAATTGCTCTTATTTGGCACAATTCATATCTAAACCATTTATTTTATCTCATTTCACTAAAAACTCATTGTAGTGGGAAATATGTTTTTTCACGTTAGAAAACTTCATGACATAAACATAGTTTAGTAGTTATTAATTTTAAAACCTTCTCTTAAATTCTGCTAGTAGTAAATAATTTAGCTTTGATAATATCTTAAACTTTCAAATTAGTGACTGTAATTTTATTTGATTTCTGTAAATTTCCTAGTTAATTTATTATTTCAAATTTAAACCTTCCCTGTGGGATCGATATTTGGGACTTAAAAGAAAGTCTTATATTACTTGATAACGATACATATACTAGCGTAGAATCCCAACTTTAAGTGTTTAACGTTATTATTCATAAAATATCACATCAAGTTTTTGACGTCATTGCAAAGTTGAGTCAACTTTATAAATTTTACACAACTATATTTTCTCGGGATCACGTCTCCATCATTTTTGTAGAGAATTCATCCGTTCTTGCTTCGTAAAGAGAGAAAAATAATCTTGGAGGATAACTCAGTCTTGCACTTGATTACTTAATCTCTCAATGCCAATATTTGTTTTGCATTAATATTATACATTTTTTTATACTCATCAAGAAGATATTTCATTTTCACAAACTCTATGCTCCAAGCTTTTATAAAAAGGTTCAGCTCATCTACGATGAGTATCAATACCACCTCGTCGAGATTCTGACACTTACTGTGATTTTGAAAGGATCTAGATGCCCCCACTTAATCCATGATTACGTTAGCTTTTTGTCAAACTTGAGGAATAATATATTTTCTAATGAGATTGAAAACAATGCCTTGAGGAACAAATAATTTGATCACCTCCAAGCCGGTTGTAAAATTACAAGCTTTAATAACCTCACAACCTGTCATAGAATCACTGGCCTTGATCGCCTCCAACGCAGTAGCAGAATCACGGGCTTTGATATCTTCTAAACTGTTATTAGAATCAAGTACATTGATTTCCTCCAATCCGATCGTAGAATCACGAGCCTTGATCACGTCAAACCTAGTCATAGAATCATGGGCCTTAATCACCTCCAAGTGGGATGTCGAGTCACGGGTCTTCACCTCCTTCAAGTTTGATCCATCCAGTCAAGACAACTAAACCTTTCAATTTGTAATGGAAGACCCTGGCTTCACCATATGAAATACAAACTAAGATGAGATGTATGCCCTTCATAACACCCAAAGGGGATATTTATAAGCTTGATAAAGAGGAAAAAATGATTTTTTTTGGGAAATCTAAATTATTATTAAAATAAAATTAAAGAGGGAAAAATCTCTCCTATTTTTCTTCTTAATTGATTCTATAATTTAAATATACTCCCATTTTTTTCCAAAATTTTTAGATTTGTGGTAAAAATAAAATAATTAATTTTCTTACATTTCTTCTATGATTCCATATCTCTCCCCCAAAATATTCATATTTTTTTGCATACAACTCAATCATTCCTAGACTACTACTAATTATATAATTATTAATCTCGTTTTTAGTCTTATCGACATACTCTCATTTCCATAGTTTATAGGAACTAATCTTATTATAAGATATCCCTTATATGACCCTTAACATACTTTCCTTGTGATTATGTAGGCATTGAATTCAACCCAAAAACCAAGCTAGAACTCAAGCTAGTTCTTAACTCACTTAAGTAATAATAAAGTCTTTTCTTATGATCCAAGGAAACCTTAGGCAACCATTCAAACCTTTGAATCCTAAAACCCAAAAATTCAAACTCTAACCTTAAGCACCATCCTACAAGCCTTTTGATCAAATCTAGATTCACCCTGATCTAGGATGAGCTAGTTAAGGATCTAATGGAGCCCACTAAGCCAATTAAAATAACCACTCAAGCATTTGATTTCTAAGGAACTTAAATAGTTTATATGTCATTAAAGTCATACTTAAGCTCAACTTAAAACATATAAGGAGTAGAGTTAACTTACATTGACTTGTTAGACCAACCTTTGGACCATTTTGAAACTTCAAATCAAACTAATTAAGTAAATTCAATCAAACTTAGCTAAGTGCCCCAAAAGACTTAACTTTGTTATGTAAAATTTTGATATAACTAACTGAACTCAAATCGACCCCCTTGTTGTAGTTGACTTAAACTCGTCTTATTAAAGAGATGATATCGTGTTGCTTATTCTTTATTACGCGCCACATAAAATATCAAATAGCTATCTTTTCATGCACATTATCAATGAAAAAAAGACATTAGTAGGAATGATGATTTTCGTTGTAGAAATACAAAAAAATAATTTTTGTTGATGCACACTTAAACTGATAGGATATTTTCTAACTTTATAGATAGTGTTTTGAATTTTACATTGATAAACCGATGTAAATTTTTGTCATTACAGGTTGTGTATTGACGATTTTCCATTTGTGCTACCAATACAAATTTTATGTGTACGAGTTTATGCTGATGGTCATTTTAGTTGCTAATCCTTAATAAGTTTGACTAAATAATTGTAAGCAACATTAGGAAATGTGATGGATGAGTCACTAGTAAAATTATTGATAAGTATTTTAATAACATATATTATTTTACTAATATATTAATCATAACATTTTTTTCTGATGAGGTTCATGTATTTACTTATAGAAAAGCCAGTCTATAAAGTCATCATCCTTTAACACACATTTTTTCATAAGCATGATTTGATGAAACTTCACAGGAACTAAAAACTAATAGTATGAAGAAATTACATCTATCAAGTACACCAATGAGGCATAAACATATTTTTCAAGAATTGGTTACTTTATCAAACATAAATATTTATATTAAAAAAGAGAATTATTCTTACTTATTCAACTAGAAACAAAAAAGAAAAAAAAAACTTCATAAAGAGCTAAACTAGTAAGACAAGTTTCTTCCAAAGTTTATTTATCGCTCTCAACTAACTCTCACTTTCCAAATAAAGTTTGTATAAGATAACATAACCCCAAGCTTATAAATAAGCTTGCACCTCTTTAAAGCCTACATGTTTCTTAAATGCTAATGAATGCAAATTCATCACTCGCCTACACATATACTAAAATGCAATGTATTGAAAATTATATAAACATATGCTAAATGCATTACACGTAGCACACTATACACACATGTTCAAACTTTCAATCATATATGCCACTAACATCAACATCAACAAAAACGAGTATGATTGCACACATTAACATAATACAAATGTTATTATGATAACATGAAGGTATGAACTTTTATTAAGACATAGTAGGTTGGTCAAATCATACTATATTAATTTGGTCATACTCAACCACCATAACCATATATAGATTTAACTCTCCTTTAGAATAGAATATGATGAAATGATAGATCAAATCATAGCCTTGGTATATCCTCTCTATTTCTCGGGCCTTGATGAAATAAAGAAAAACCCTTTAAACAATTCATTTCATACGACTTGACGTGATCCAAGAGCTCTAGAAGCTCTAGTAGCAATTTGTGTGCAATAATCAGGACTAAAAATGCATTCCCGTCAATTGGAGCAGCGGAGAAGTCTGCTGCCTTCTGATCCATTGGCCAACTTCAAATTGATTCCAGCCAGAGGTCTCTTCGCCTCCATCGCCGCCTTCTTCCTCTTTAACCCAGGGCGAAAGCAAGCTACGATCCGAAGTCAACACCCCTACTTCGTCGACAATGGCGAGGCGCGATAGGGTAAAGGCTGCCATGGCCATCGCTTGTGTCTTTGTTGCTGCCACCTTCCTGTTTGTGGTGCAAATTTATCGGCGACGGAGGCAGCGAGAGGGCGGTGCCTGCCGGCGGCGCTGCTCGGAGGTGGAGGACAAGCCCCAGAATTTTTTCAAGTGCGTGGGGGCTGAGAATTCTTATACACCTTTCAAGCATTTCAAGCGCGAGGGCAAGGAGAAAGGTGCATTATCCTTTTATTTGTTTTTTCTCATAATCATTGATTATTTCATGCTTCACTGCTATTCTTATTTTTAGCCCTATTATAATTGACTTCCCTGTTATCTGCCATCTGAAAAGGATGCAGTGATTAGGTTAGCATAACCAGAAAATGTTGGACTCTACTGGCGAATCTTTTCAAAAGTGACATGCAGCCGGACTTTTTGTCCGAGGAGTAGGGGAATTTGTCGTTGATGGATGCTTCAATTGTGAGATTTGAGGCTTTTGTTTGAGGTCATGCATAAGGCATTGTTTTTCCCTTTTAAAGTAGTTCGTTTATCTACATAAAAATTTTACATTGTTGAAAATGGCGAAGGTGTTAGTTAAATAATAGGCAAGAGTGACGTGCCAAATTAGTTCCATGGCTGTTTACATAGGCCATTTTATTTAGAGAGTCTATAATAATGTTAAATTTAGGGTTGTAAATGTGCCAAGCTTGGGCAGGCTCAAGCTTGGCTCATGTCTAGCTCATTCAAAGTTAATTATGTTTGAAGTTGACTCATGTTCGAAATTGCTCGTGAACAGTATGTTCGTGTTCCGCTTGATTTACATATTCTAGTCTGTGTTCGACTCGAAATTGACTCATTTAAATTAATTAGGAAAATATGTGTATGGTGTTGGATTCGAATTAACACCACTCTTATACAATAAAAAGTACAAAACCACTTGAACATGTGGGCTTCGAAAATTTAACGCCCCATACTCCTGTCGAGAGCTTAAGTGCTAACTTCCGGGTTCAATTTTTAGAAGACAGATGAGATAATAGATAAGACACTACCCAAAGATTTCACTCACATTTTACGAGGACGTTAAGATCTGGGTTTCTAGGCTTCTTATAGCTCAAGCCCCTATGGTTAGTTACCCCTTTCGATAACTGGAGAACACTTTCGATTAAGGCTAGCCATTAGACAATAAGTATTCTGGCTTAACATATTGTAGAAGCAGATTTAAAATTTAAGATTATAAAAAAAATATCTTCATGGCCTTAAATCGAATGGTGGGGGATATGATGAGTCAGATCAAGATCTCATGGTTCCGTCATTTCGAGTTGTTATGGACCCGGATCTACTTAATCAGTTGAGGCAGTGAACCTAATTTGATAGAAGGATATTTGTTAGCAACTATGAGTTGGTTCGTTCAAGGGGACCTTATAAACTTGGGGTGAATGTTTGTCTAATGCGACTGATCTAAGTTGGCCTTAGCTCACAAAGAGCATTGTGCGTTATCAAATATAATTTTTTACTCAATATTCAAATAATATGAGAATACTCCCTATCTTGATGCTTGGGGATTTTAGCCTTGAGTGTGATGTCACTCAAATATTTGACTTTGTCTAACAAAAATATTTGAGGATCTCAATATTAGCACGATGTCGCCAAAATATTTCACTCCTTGTCCGACAAGGAAGTGATTTCAACATTTGATAGATGTATATGATGATTTTAGCTTAAAACACGGTTTTGACCCAAAAAAACTAAAAAAAAAAAGCTCCCTCTCTTGCAAGGAGATTTCATTGTCGGCTAGAAATGCTTTATTACAAGAGAGTTTTCAGAAAGATATTCTGAAATCTCTTCAAGTTTATGCTCTCTTTGAATGACTCGAGGGCCTTCTTGTNAGCTCCCTGTCTTGCAAGGAGATTTCATTGTCGGCTAGAAATGCTTTATTACAAGAGAGTTTTCAGAAAGATGTTCTGAAATCTCTTCAAATTTATGCTCTCTTTGAATGACTCGAGGGCCTTCTTGCNAATTTTATATATCATAAATTAAGACAAATATTGGTATTGGAAGAAAATTTGGAATCAAATTGAACAAAAAATTTTCAGACACGAATTTGGCCTCTGGNTGGTATTGGAGGAAAATTTGGAATCAAATTGAACAAAAAAATTTCAGACACGAATTTGGCCTCTGACACCGATGACACCCGACTAAATGACCATGGCGCCGATAGTGCCATCGGGAGCGCCAACGACGTCCCAGGTATTTTTCACGTGTTGAATGGTTATGGCAGACTTTGGCGGGATTTTGCTCCATAATAACTGCCGAGAGGTGTTTTTAAAGTCCTAAAAACTGACTTGGACATCCAGAAACTTCCTAATTTCGAATTCCATGGCTTCCAATTTCAGAAATACTTCAAGGTATGAAGTTTCAATAAAAGAAAGTTTATCAGTTTTGATGCACAGAGATTATACGACAAAGTCATGACAAAGAAGAAACTTATCAAGGAGAGAGACTTTGTCAATCACAGAGTTAGTAATCCAATTTCACAGATCGAGAAAATTATAGTACAAAGACGTTGGGAAGTTCTGTGTTATACTACCACTGCAGTTGTGATACCCGTAGTCAAGGAGTTTTATGCTAACTTACATGGAATTACCCAAGAAGTTGTCTTCGTTCGAGGTAAGGCTGTACCATTTACTCCGGCTCATATTAATGTTTTGTATATAATAGAAAACTTTCCAATCTGTCATCATAAAAACTTTATCCTGACGAGAGATATGATGCAAGAAGTATATAATTTTCTAACGGATGAACATGATAATTAAGAAATCAGAGATAAGGGATACGTTAGTTTATTTGCATCGCTGCTTAACCCAATTTTAAAACAATGGAATTTCTTCATATCCGCAAAACTACTACCTGCCATGAAGATTAGTAGAGTTACAAAAGAAAGTGTCATTTTAAACTATTGCATTCAAATGAAAAAACACATTGATGTAGGATCAATTATTTTCAAATATGTTATGGTTATTATCATGAATGGGCCAATATACTTAGGCCTCCGTCTACAATTTTCCTACTTTGCAGTCAATCTCAAGTTCCATATGAAAGTTGGGAAAAAGTTTTACTACCTTGGGAGCCCATGATTCCTATTGATGGAAATTACATAGGAAATGGAAATGAAGCATTAGATTGTATTTTGGATCATTCATCTCATGCTTCAACACTATTGATTCCACCACCAGTTGGAAGTTCAATATCTTTGGAGAAGAGAATGAAGAAAATAGNGTGCTATTTAATATTTTAAGTCTTGTAGTTTTTCATATTAGTACCTGAAATATTTCAGAGTTAAGTTTCAAATCAGAACCTTCAACAGGTATATCTTTTCTTTATGTATTAAATGTTTTCTTTAACCCTTAATTTTTCATTTCTTCTTTTAAAATCTTTTAAAAATTTAAGTGTGGGAGGAAGAAAAATTTCTTTTTTAAAAAATAAACTTAATTTTATTTGTCCTTAATTAGTTATATTTTCAAAATATTTAAATTTTTTTTAACATGACCTTTGGTGTTAGAGGGTAACTTTAGATAACTATATCTATGTTTCTAAATATATAATAAACTTAATTACAATTTTTAAATAATAAAGGTTAATTTTAGAGATTAAGATTATTTGATATGATATAATAAGACTATGTTTTTCTATTTTCAGTAAAGGAATTTGTATTTTTGAAGTATTAAAAATCTTAGAGATTCATGTAAGAAGAAAAGATTAAAACATTATGAAAAATCTTTAAAGCTAATATAAATTTATAAAGTGAAGGAATGTGAAAAGTTTTTTACTTTAAGAAGGGGATAATGAAGTTCAAAATCATTAAAGGCTATCCAGATATAATAATCCTCACATGAAAAGAAAAAAAAAAGAAAAGAAAAAAGGATTGAAAATAATCCTGAATCGAAAAGAGAAAAAAGAAAAGAAAAGAAAAAAAGATGTGAGGAGAAGGTTGAGGAGATGCCTAATTAAAAGTTGGCTTCACTTGAATCAACTTAAAGAAGAAGACTTGGCTACATTTTCTAAACTTATATTTTAGTATTAGCATATTTATTAGTAAAGTTTCATGAAGTTCTTTTTCATATAGATTTTTTAAGCGGTTTTAATATGAATAATTTGCAATTTTCCTTAAAAAGAATGAGAATAAAAAATCTTAGACTTGACTACTAGATATTCTTATACCTTTAGTATTAACTGGAGTTATTTTGATTTTTTCTTAAGTGATGCTATTTTATCTAGTGAACTAAGATATAGAAATCTAGAAGTTAAAATCTTTGCCATAAGTCATTTTTTATGTAATAAAAGAGTTACTTGAAGACAAGTAACATTTAAGTTTGGGGGATTTTGATGCACCCAAAATATATGCATTTTTAGACCCATATTTTATGCTCATTTTTTGGTGATATTGCACTTAATGGAAGGTATTTTCTATGTTTTATTGCATGTTGTTGATTTTGAGGACTTGGAGCAAGAAGGAAGCAAAAATGATTGAATTTGGAGCAAAAATACAGAAATTCAAAATTTGTTCAGCGTTGACGACGCCATTTGACAGAAACTTGGGATTCAAATACGGGCCTCTGGCGTCAGGATGAGCGCCGATGGTGCCAGTGTCGGTGGAAGCCCTGTTTCTAAAAGATTCGACGAATTTGGACACTTTTAGAAGAGCTTTTGGATGAACCTATTGGAGAACCGACCTAGGCTCTATTTAGGGTCAAAATTTGATCAGAAACCCCCCTTTGCACCATTTTAAATTCTTCCACTCATTTTCAAATTTTCCTCTTCACACACCTACATTTCACACCTNCGCCATTTGACAGAAACTTGGGATTCAAATACGGGCCTCTGGCGTCAGGATGAGCGCCGATGGTGCCAGTGTTGGTGGAAGCCATGTTTCTAAAAGATTCAACAAATTTGGACACTTTTAGAAGAGTTTTTGGATGAACCTATTGGAGAACCGACCTAGGCTCTATTTAGGGCCAAAATTTGATCAGAAACCCCCCTTTGCACCATTTTAAATTCTTCCACTCATTTTCTATTTTCCTCTTCACACACCTACATTTCACACCGNAGTCTGTGTTCGACTCGAAATTGACTCATTTAAATTAATTAGGAAAATATGTGTATGGTGTTGGATTCGAATTAACACCACTCTTATACAATAAAAAGTACAAAACCACTTGAACATGTGGGCTTCGAAAATTTAACGCCCCATACTCCTGTCGAGAGCTTAAGTGCTAACTTCCGGGTTCAATTTTTAGAAGNCAATTTGTGTGCAATAATCAGGACTAAAAATGCATTCCCGTCAATTGGAGCAGCGGAGAAGTCTGCTGCCTTCTGATCCATTGGCCAACTTCAAATTGATTCCAGCCAGAGGTCTCTTCGCCTCCATCGCCGCCTTCTTCCTCTTTAACCCAGGGCGAAAGCAAGCTACGATCCGAAGTCAACACCCCTACTTCGTCGACAATGGCGAGGCGCGATAGGGTAAAGGCTGCCATGGCCATCGCTTGTGTCTTTGTTGCTGCCACCTTCCTGTTTGTGGTGCAAATTTATCGGCGACGGAGGCAGCGAGAGGGCGGTGCCTGCCGGCGGCGCTGCTCGGAGGTGGAGGACAAGCCCCAGAATTTTTTCAAGTGCGTGGGGGCTGAGAATTCTTATACACCTTTCAAGCATTTCAAGCGCGAGGGCAAGGAGAAAGGTGCATTATCCTTTTATTCTTTTTTCTCATAATCATTGAGTATTTCATGCTTCACTGCAGTTCTTATTTTTAGTCCTATTATAATTAACTTCCCTGTTATCTGTCATCTGAACAGGATGCAGTGATTAGGTTAGCATAGCCAGAAAATGTTGGACTCTACTGGCGAATCTTTTCAAAAGTGACATGCAGCCGGACTTTTTGTCCGAGGAGTAGGGGGATTTGTCGTTGATGGATGCTTCAATTGTGAGATTTTAGGCTTTTGTTTGAGGTCATGCATAAGGCATTGTTTTCCCTTTTAAAGTAGTTCGTTTATCCACATAAAAATTTTACATTGTTGAAAATGGCGAAGGTGTTAGTTAAATAATAGGCAAGTGTGACGTGCCAAATTAGTTCCATGGCTGTTTACATAGGGCATTTTATTTAGAGAGTCTATAATAATGTTAAATTTAGGGTTGTAAATGAGCCGAGCTTGAGCAGGCTCAAGCTTGGCTCATGTGGCTCATTCAAAATTAATTATGTTCGAAGTTGGCTCACAAAGAGCTTTGTGCTTTATCAAATATAATTTATTACTCAATATTCAAATAATATGAGAATACTCCCTATCTTGATGCTTGGGGATTTTAGCCTTGAGTGTGATGTCACTCAAATATTTGACTTTGTCTAACAAAAATATTTGAGGATCTCAATATTAGCATGATGTCGCCAAAATATTTCACTCCTTGTCCGACAAGGAAGTGATTTCAACATTTGATAGATGTATATGATGATTTTAGCTTAAAACACGGTTTTGACCCAAAAAAACTAAAAAAGAAAGCTCCCTGTCTTGCAAGGAGATTTCATTGTCGGCTAGAAATGCTTTATTACAAGTGAGTTTTCAGAAAGATCTTCTAAAATCCCTTCAAGTTTATGCTCTCTTTGAATGACCCGGGCCTTCTTGTTAGGCATTCATAACTTGTAAGTAAGGGTGAAGAGCTGTTGGAGTTGACTTTCATTAACTTGTATTTGATATCCCATCATCTAATGAGGAACAAAAATTTGTTTGTAATGGTGAGTGATGTATAACTGAAGTTGACTCATGCTAAACTGCATGCTAAACTGCATTTGGTAATCCTCTTCCAGAGAGAACGTAAATCTTCTTATAATGAAGAGTGAGGAGCAACTAAAATTTTACACCCGATGGCTTGCATTTGATTACCCCTCTTCCAACAGTGATTAAAGAAATCCTTCATATGATTGTTCTCGATTTACGAGAGAATGATGAATGTCCAGAGTCATATCCTACTAGGAAAAATTTGGTAACCCCTCCACAAATGGGATTGTATATATATTTCATCCAGTTGTCCCTGATATATTAGAGTAAGAAATGTTCAGTCATATCCTACTAGCAAAAAATTGATTACCCCTCCCTCTGCGGGGTTGATGCTGACTAATGATGGGATCCCTTGGCAAGCTTTCCCAATTCCTTCTCCGATCATTTCACCTTCATGAATCTTGAGCTATCATAGGGGAATGAAGATAGCAACTTCCTGATTATAACTTTATTGATATCCCAATCACAATAAGTTTTTCATATCATCTCTTCATTAAGTCATATCTCTATAGTTTTCAGGACTTTTTGTACTCTAGCGGACAAAGTTTTAAGTTTCTTCCTTTGAACAATAGGGGCTTGACATCATTAAGCCCAAATTTGTGTTTTGCTTAATGCCACCGGTAGAACTATTCCTTTAAACTCATTTTAGATTTTTGAATTGGTTGCATGCATAAATATTCGCTTGCGAGAGTAAAGTTTGTTGATCGATCTGTTGCTAGGACAGTAGTTGGTGAGATCTCACTTTAATTCTCCTTTGCCTTTTAGTTGATTTTCTTCATAACAAGGAAGCTTTAGCTTCATGTCTTCTCGGTTGGTACTTTCTTTGCTGTGCAGGTTGCAATGCATGACATTTATTAGATAGCAAATCAAGGCTTCTTCTTTGAGCTTTACAAAACATTATATTGGCCCTAACGTCAGTGATGAAAGTCTCTAGGGTTTTGTTTAGGATAGCTTTTTCAGCATTTTTCGATGAAGTGCTTCTGCGTAAGGCTGTGTCGGGAGCACAATTTTCATGACTTTTGGAGAAGTGCGTTGGAGGAATGTTGTTTTGCAGTTTGAAAGGAAGCTCTGCAGTTCCGTGGCGTAGACCTTAAAATGACAATGCTACCTCTGCTGATTTTGTGAAATGCCTCGCCTGAACCTCAATATATCCACGACTTAGGGCTTTTCTTCCCTAGACCAGACGAAGCTTTGTGTAGGATACTCTCCCCATCGCTATTTCTGCCTTCAAATCTTCAATTTGCAAGCAAACTCTCACTTTTTTACCTTCGATTCCTTTGTATGTATCCCCGATTCTTTTTTTATATGCTTTGATATTTCTTTGATCGATTGCGTTTTCGTATTATGATGCATTTTCAACAATTGATATTTTGTTTTTCTTCCCTGTCACCGAATTTTAGAAATCCGATAATCTCTGTGCACATAAGTATTTCTATGTTGTTTTTAGGGAGTACATTCTATGCTATGTGCTTGGAATTTATCGATCGTTCTTCTTTTTTGATGTTTTTTTTGCTTGCTGTGGATCGTTCACTTTCGATTAAGGGCACGCATTATGGAATAAGTATTCAGACTTAGCATATTGTAACAACGTATTTAAAATTTTAAATTATAAAAATTATCACTACGAGCTTAAAGTGGATGGCGGGGGAAACAATGATAAACCCGATCAAGATTCTATGGTTCCGTCCCGAGCTAGTCTGCAGGCTACACACTAGTTAGAGAATAGTTTCTTTGTTAAGGATTGCAAAATATGAGGTGCTTGACAGTTTTTAGTTTTCACTTAAATTGTTAAATGTAAGAGACTTTTCTTTTGGCAGGAGAAACATTGAGTCATTGAATCACAAACCTTTATTAGACTGATTGTCATATTGATTGCTTTAATGTGCTGAGTATGCATTTTATTTTTATTGAACTAGAACAGTTTCCATAGAATCTATACAAATATTGTTCTTATGTGAATAGATTAATCATGGGATAGTACATGCACGAGTGTGCATTTGTTGGTTTAAACCAAAAAAAATTGAGTCGAGCCAAGTATATTTGGAGGGTTTGGTTTGGTATTAAATGATTGTTTTATTTTTGGTTTGGAATTAAGGGTCGTTTTGATTTTGGTGATTTTTTCGGTTAATAAAAAACTTTTGAACAAATAGCCAAATATTGTTTTATTTATTGTTTTTAGTTTTCCTATTCAAAAGCTTTAGGCCATAGTCACACTCATGCTTCATGGAGTCACGGGAAGCACTTGGAGTGGAAAGCACTAAAGTGAGATTCTGGATTTTTGTTTGGATCAAAGCTGATAGGATTTCTGAGTTGCAATCTAGTTAAAACGCGTTTCTACTTGTGATTTCAAAATTCGGTTAAACTTACATTGAACTAACTAAACTATATTGCAGTTTGATTTGGTTTGGTTCTACTTATGATTTGGTTGATCTGATTTTTCTTATAGTTTAGTTTGATTTAATAGGCTTAACAAATTTGTCAACCAACATATCCGAATCGATCAAATGCACACCTCTAAGCACATGAATTGATAGGTTATTACTTTGTATATTTTTATTTGTATGCTGGGATTGCACGTCTATTCTATTTAATTTTATTAATTATTACGTTAAATCTTTCATATATACTATTATTTCTTTTTTTATTTTGGTTAAATAGCATGTTAAACTTTGAGACTTGTTCTATAACACATCGAGGTGTGACTTTACTTTTAAAAATTTAGATCCATAATGTACTTTCATTATACACATATTCACTTCATCATTCATTCATTATTATCCTTATCCTAAATATTTGGTGTTGGCTTCATGAATTAATAATTTACATTTGTTCCTATTTAGTGCTTTTTGAGATGTTAAATATATTCTTCACAAAGCATTTGAATAATTTCTATCCATTTATCTTATTTGTTCTCAATTTTTTTGAATCCTTAGACACTAATTTTTTTAATTTGTTTAATGGACGTACTTTCTATCCTTAGTTGCAGATGCTCAAATCACCTAAAGTCTATTTTTAATCAGTTAATCTTCAATAGATCCACTCTAATCTTTTTTATAATATAATCATCTAGTTATTTATCCTTTCTAATTTTGTCACATATTATCTCAATGTTCTTATTTCCATCACATTGAACATACATTTCAATAAATTTTTTATAGCAAGCATTTGAATCATATAACATTAGTAAATAAATCACGGCTTAATAAAAATTATTTTGAAGTCTATATGATATTTTTTTATCATAAAAAAAATTTTGAGGCACAAGATGCGACGCTAAAAATTCTGTTTTTGTTGATTTTTATAATATATTACATACTATGGAGGGTGAAAATATATGTATAAACTAGCCAAATAAAGAGAAGAAAAGTAAAGATTCAACTCAAGTAAAGTGCATTAAAGATAAAATAAAAAAGTGTTTTTTATAGAATAAAATATTCAACATAGGTGGATAAGATATTTTGATAAACTTTTTAATGAAGTTTCTGAAAATACGATTGACTGTAGTGATTTTAATATCATTAATAATAATAAAACGTTTCATTTTTACCGTCGCATTAGTGAGAAAGAAGTTGAGGAGGCTTTAAAGAAAACGAAGGGTGGAAAGTCTGTAGGATCTGATGATATCTCAATTGAAGTGTGGAAATATTTAGAAGATTTGAGAGTTTCTTGGCTTACTAAACTCTTTAATATTATTTTAAAAATTAAAAAGATGACTGAGGAGTGGAGGAAGATTATTTTGGTCCCCATTTTTAAGAATAAAGGGAATCCACAAAGTGTGCAAATTATAGAGGAATTAAGTTGACGTGTCATACTTTAAAATTATGGGAGAGGGCAATTGAATATAGGTTAAGACGTATTACGAAGATTTTTCATAATAAATTTGGATTTATGCCGGCCAGGTCTACTATGGAAGCTATACACTTATTGAGAGGCTTGATGGAGAAGTTCAGAGATAATAAGGAGGAGCTACATTTGATTTTTATTGATTTTGAAAAAGCTTACGATAAGTTTCCAAGAGATGTCCTTTGGAGAGTCCTTGAGAAGAAAGGTGTTGATATGACTTATATTCAAGTCATTAAAGATGTGTACTAGAGCTATTACTTGTGTTTGAACTGATGGAGGATTGATAAAATATTTTCTTATTTCTGTTGGATTACATCAAGGATCGACTTTAAGCCCGTTTTTAGTTATGGATGGTCTTACTAGACATTTACAGGAGGATGTACCTTGGTGTATGCTTTTTGCTAATAATATCCTTCTCGTGGATAAGATGTGAGAAAAAATCCAGGAAAAACTTGAATTATGGAACATTGGAGTCTAAAGGCCTTCTTTTGAGTAGAACTAAAACTGAATACATGGAATGTAATTTTAGCAGTAGTAGCTCTAGTGACATAAGTGTAACTTTTGGTGATCAAATTATTAAAAGGTGTGAACGATTTAGATATCTCGAGTCTGTTGTTCAAACTTGGTGATTATAGATGGGGATGCTATTAGTAGAATTCAAGTTGGTTGGTTGAAGTGGAGGAATGCTTCGGGCCATAGATGGGGATGTTAATAATAGAATTCAAGTTGGTTGGTTGAAGTGGAGGAATGCTTCGGGTAAAAGTTGTGAATGATTTAGATATCTTGGGTATGTTGTTCAAAGCGATGGTGATATAGATGGGAGATGTTAATAGTAAAATTCAAGTTGGTTGGTTGAAGTGGAGGAATGCTTCGGGCCTTTTGTGTGATACAGTAGAGAATTCAAGTTGGTTGGTTGAAGTGGGGGAATGCTTCGGGCCTTTTGTGTGATAGAAAAGTACAACTTAGGCGGGAAGGAAAATTTTATAAGATGGTGGTGAGACCTGCAATGCTCTATGGCGCTGAATGTTGGCTTTTAAACGAGAAGCATAATATTAGGTTAAGTGTTGCCGAGATGAGAATGATTAGGTGGATGAGTGGCTTTAAACTTAGAGAAAAAATGTGAAATGAATATATCCGTGATAGCTCCAATGATGGACAAAATTAGAGAGAGTCATCTTAGATGGTTTGGTCACATTAAACGTCGGCCATCTGATGACCCGATTAGGAGAGTAGATGTTTTAGATTCGACTTATGTTAAGAAAGGCAGGGGTAGACCTTGGAAGACTTGGGCTTATTATATAGAAAATGATCTTAATTTATTAGAACTAAATGAAAATATGACACTATATAGAACGCAATGGAGAAAAAGTATTCATGTAGCCGACCCCACGTAGCGGGATTAAGGCTTTGTTGTTGTTTTATCTCCATTAGAAACATATATATTTATGCTAAACGCTAAATTCTTATCCATATCTTTTTTGATAATAAATCCATAATACTTGAACTTATCACAATTACTTAATATCTTATCTTCTAATAATTTTGAATGGCATTGTTAAGATTATGACACTAAAATTATATATGCTATCTGTATTGTTTTTTTTTTTAATTTAGAGACTATTGCCATTTAAATATTTCTTCTATTATCTTAATTTACATTGACGTTAGTGGATGTTTCATTAATTAGAACCGTATCATTCGCAGAAAGCATGCACCAATGCACTTCATTTGAACATTTTTTGTGTACATTTATGTAGCCAATTTTAAAAGGTATTAGCTCAATGCTGATCTTTGACAATACTTGCAGACTTTTTGCTTAGTTCATAAATATTCAGTTCTCGATCGTACATATCTTTAATAATGCCAATTAATTTTGACACTTCTTACATTAAAATACATCAAAAAAATTCTCGTGGTACTTGATTATATGCCTTCTCAAGTTTCATTTGTTGTGTCTAAGCTCATACTGTTGAATTTGTTAGCTACATTGATCCCTCTATTTGTAAGTGAAAGGGAAGCATACTAATATGGTTGTATCTTATGGAAAATGTGACATCTGTCGGTCAATTTCTCGATATATAGATAGATTTGAAAATATGAAATATGAAAATAATTTTTTGAAATTTAATTTTAATATAAAAGATATATATAGTTTGGGTTTTGAAAGTAGGTGTTTTAATTTTTTAAAAAAATGAGACCAAATGGATCTCATTAGTCCAATAGTTTGCATAATCGTGCCCGATATCGCGAATATTACACCTTCCCGAAGGATAAGTGTAGACCTCGACGATAGACCCAATCCTGCAAACTAAGAGATTTGTGACACCCGTTTGGTCTGCGAACCTTTTATATATGACCGACAAATTCCCCTATCTAACACAAAGATTAAATAGGGTTTATTTTACCTGGGTTCCAAGTTCCCTATAGAGGCAAGCCCCTATAGTTAATTACATCCCAAATGACGGGAGTCACTTGAGAAAACTCTCGATAATGATCAATGGTTCTAGTCTTCAAGAATTCAAGGTTTAGGTTTTCAAGGTAGGATGAGGAAAACCAAGTGGAAATGGCTCAATGCGGAACACTTATTTTTAGGAGTCCAAAGGAAGGAGAAGGTAGGGGATGTCACTGATCTGAGGAGAATCCCCAGTGACTTCCCAAACTATCCTACTGTGTGGCTACATTTTGGAGATGAAATTAATTAAGTGTTTGATCTTGCCAATTTTATTATTTGGGACTTACAGTTGCATAATACCCGATTATGGAAATAGCCCTCAAGAGAAAGGAGGGTTTACGTCGTACCACACAACAACCTCGGAACCTAAATCGAGTTAGGACTCATGTCGCACAACATGGTTGTACAAGAGCCTAAAAAGGGATTGTGAGGATTTACGCCACGCTAGGCGAGCTACCTCGACA
>JXCR01096306.1:0-13002 GCA_002079205.1 Phalaenopsis hybrid cultivar | reverse complement strand
CATATCCGCTTTTTGTCTCTGACATACCATTAAAGGTTTTTGGCTGTTTCACCTTTTTTCTTAATTGCATGAAAACATGTGTTATAAAGGGTAATTTTAGTTTATTTCTATTATATTTTATGCTTTTTGTTTTATTTTATTAGTATTTTGTAACAGGAATGCATCGTGATATGAAATCTTGGAGGATGACATAAAGTGAGCATATCATTAGCATAGCGCCACAACACCACTTTGACAGTGGCCCAACGCTGGACTCGACGCTCTAANTTAAAGGTTTTTGGCTGTTTCACCTTTTTTCTTAATTGCATGAAAACATGTGTTATAAAGGGTAATTTTAGTGTATTTCTATTATATTTTATGCTTTTTGTGTTATTTTATTAGTATTTTGTGACAGGAATGCATCGTGATATGAAATCTCGGAGGATGACATAAAGTGAGCATATCATTAGCATAACGCCACAACACCACTTTGACAGTGGCCCAACGCTGGACTCGACGCTCTAGCATTACGAATGCAGTGCCCAAGTGCCCAAAGGAATATTTTTTTACTAGGAACTCGAGAGCATAGAATCATGACATTAGGAATGCAGTGCCTCCAGCTCCCATAGGGTCGTTTTCCTGGAAAACTGATGGTTTTGACGAGGATTGGACACAAATTTTTAGNCAAGTGCCCAAAGGAATATTTTTTTACTAGGAACTCGAGAGCATAGAATCATGACATTAGGAATGCAGTGCCCCCAGCTCCCATAGGGTCGTTTTCTTGGAAAACTGATGGTTTTGACGAGGATTGGACACAAATTTTTATATAAAGGAGTATTTGGGAGTGTTGGGGAACTTTTGGCAGGATGTGTGTGTTAGTGGGCAAGGGAGGAACAAAGATGTACTGGAGTAATTGGAAGGATTTTTGGAGGGGATTGAGAAGATTTCAAGCAAATATCATACNAGTATTTGGGAGTGTTGGGGAACTTTTGGCAGGATGTGTGTGTTAGTGGGCAAGGGAGGAACAAAGATGTACGGGAGTAATTGGAAGGATTTTTGGAGGGGATTGAGAAGATTTCAAGCAAATATCATATCTTATGTTTTCTTTAACCATATGTAGTGAATATGTTATTGTGTGAACTTTGTGCTTTTCATTATTTTCAATTTGTTAGTTGAATGTTAAAACTTATTGTGATCTATTTTGAACAAAAAATTAGTGAAATAACTAAGTTAACACACATTTCTTTGCCGGGAATATATATATACACACATTTCTTTGCCGGGAATATATATTCCCGACAAAGAAATGTGTGTTAACTTAGATTACATAAGGATTTTCTCAAAAAAAAGTTCATCACAATTGAGGGCAATCATAGGAAATTGCTCAAATGGACCCCTGATTTTGATCTCAGTCAAGAACCCCCAATTGCATCTATCTGGCTCTCATTACTTGAACTTAAGCTTCAATTCTTTGACTTATCTATCTTATATGCAATTGGGACTATCCTTAAAAAACTNAGTTCATCACAATTGAGGGCAATCATAGGAAATTGCTCAAATGGACCCCTGATTTTGATCTCAGTCAAGAACTCCCAATTGCATCTATCTGGCTCTCATTACTTGAACTTAAGCTTCAATTCTTTGACTTACCTATCTTATATGCAATTGGGACTATCCTTAAAAAACTTTTGTAGATAGACATACCTACAGTTCATTTCTCAATGCCCTCTATTGCTAGGATTTTGATTGAAAGGGATATTATACTGCCAGATGTAGAAGAAGTCTGACTTGACTCTGCTCACAATGGTTATTGGCAAAAAATCATTATGGAACAAAAAACTTACAACTGCAAGCNCCAGATGTAGAAGAAGTCTGACTTGACTCTGCTCATAATGGTTATTGGCAAAAAATCATTATGGAACAAAAAACTTACAACTGCAAGTACTGCAATATATTTGAACACCCGCAAGAGAAATGTTTCAGATTGTACCAACAGTTGAGAACCAATAGTCAAAAATAGGAACATGCTGTCAGTGCACCCCATGTGCCTGAACGCGCTCTAAGCAAACATGATGACAGCCAACCTGAGGAGGGAATCAACAAAAGACAGGAGTTGGTTTCTGCTCTTGAGATTCTTTCTCCTGACCATACTACAATGGATAATGTTCAGACTTAAAATCAGGATAGTCCCGTAGCTCATATTAAGGAAGCATCAGGTGCAGAGGTGACAATTTACACTTCACTTACACAGGAACCTATCTCTGTGACAACGACTGCCTTTCCTTCTACTGCAGTTTTAATATCTAATCAGACCGAAGATCACATGAGCCAGTCTTCAGATGAATAATGACAAATTTACACTTCTCGGTAGAAGAAGAAGGCTGGTGGCACACTCCAACTTGGAAACTTAATGTATGATATTTTGGTTACTCCTGACAATGACACAACTCTTCAAAGTTTGTTATCTGGCTCCGCTCCTAAAATTAGAGAAAGTGGCAAGACTAAACTGGCTCGTCTTTAGGTACTTGTTTGTTTTCTGCATGTTTTAATTCTANTTTGGTTACTCCTGACAATGACACAACTCTTCAAAGTTTGTTATCTGGCTCCGCTCCTAAAACTAGAGGAAGTGGCAAGACTAAACTGACTCGTCTTTAGGTACTTGTTTGTTTTCTGCATGTTTTAATTCTTTTTTTTTTAATTCTATATATATCTTTTTGTTGGGGTATTATTGTATTTGGTATCATATTGGCAGGGTGTCCCAATTGGCCTCTCTCATATAACATTTTGTATCTTTTCTATTTCAATAAAATCAACCCTTGAGCTTTTCATTATATATATATTGTTAAAGTGTAATCGATTGGGAAAAATAGAATCTTGGAAGTTTTTATATGGTTTATGAAACTAAATTATAATAAGAAAAATTTAACCTTTCTTAATATCTAGGAAGAGAATAATGAGTTTTTTTTGTTCTCGCTTGTCAACTTCATTAGGAAACTTAAATTGGATCTAAACTTACACACATCACTAACTTGAATAAGTTTTCTTCTAAAAACCCAAAAAAGAAAAAAAAAAATTTTACTTTCTATAGATTTTAGGATTTTTAAAAAACACCTTTGAAATTGTCTTCATTGGATAAAATAAGTTGATTCTTAGGCTAACAACTTAATTTAAGAATCGAGATCTCTATGAGATTGATACTTGGACTCATAATCAACATACTACTTGATTGACACGTGGCGTGAAACGTGTGTTCTTTTACAATCAGGTCAACATCCACCAACAACACCACAACAAACTTAATCCTAAATTTTTCAGATGCATTTTTCATAGTTACTCCTATAAAAAGGTTTAAGTGATACTCTCTAATCACTAGAAAAAATATGCAACTTCATGGTGTCACTTTCTTTGAGAATTAATCACTAGATAAAATATGCAACTTCATGGTGTCACCTTCTTTGAGAATTAATTTTATTTTCCCAAATTCAAAATTCAGGGGGAGACTCGAGGGAATATCGGATTTGGGATCTTCTCCAAGATACTAAATTATTTTTCCTTCAAATTAACCAATCCTACCACTTAATAGCTCCACTTGAATAACCAAACTCTCACTGAAACAATCTCAATTGTCTCTACTCTACCTCAACTTGACATCAATGATAAAAAACGTCGCATCTATACTAGAAGAAGGATCATTGAGCATGTAAATGACACTTGCATACTCCCAACCCCCCTGCATCTAATAATCATAATGGTATAGATTCTTTTTTTCATGACATTCTTGTATATTGTTTGATGATTCTAATCAACCAATTGCACACAAGAATGATGTCTGATGGTGCAATGGTCATCTAGTAAAAAATATGCAGCTTATGGGATGTAGTTATCATTTTATAGAGCTTTTGTGATAAACCTAGATAGTGTGCAGGTTTACAACTCCATCTAAGAGGTTCTAAAAGTTCCATTATGGAAATAGGCTATTGACAACTAAATTCTGGCTCTCAAAAATAGTTACACATGGGCACTCATATAGTTATCTCGTGAAAAAATTCTTATAGCCTACAAATGGATATTCAAGGTTAAATATAAAGAAGATGAAAGTGTATCGAGATTTAAAGCTAGACTAGTAGCCAATGTCTTCACATAGCCATATGGGATTGGCTACCAAGAAACCCTTGTGCCTGTTGCCAATCTCAAATATTCAGGTTCTTCTCTCTCTCGTACAACAAATCAAGATTGACACCAACTTGAGGTCAAAAATGCATTCTTGAATGGAGATCTTGATGAAGTTTACATGACTATATCTCCAGGCTTGAAAAATAGGTCGAACAACATATTGGGTTACAAGTTGAAGAAGCCCTTGTATGGCTTGAAGCAATCTCCTCGTACTTGATTTGTCAGTTTTGCTAAAATCGTGATTACGAATAAATATCATCAATGTTAAGCTAATCATACATTGTATAGTAAATCTAATCTTAGAGACAATTATTATTCTTATAGTATGTAGATGATATTATCTTAACATGTGATGATTTATAGGAAATTATCATACTAAAAAAGATGCATGACTAAGAGAGAATTGTTATATCTCAAAGAAAGTACATCTGAGACCTATTAAATGAAACTGGCTTGCTTAGGTATAAACTTGCTGACGCATCGATAGATCCAATAAAAAACTAAACAGAAGTGAAGAAAGCTGTTTGGTTGATAATGAAAGATATTAAAGTTTTGTGGGTAAACTAATCTACCTATCATACACAATATCAGATATTGCATACTCAATGTAGCTAGCCAGCGCATGAAGGAATTTATTCTCTAGTCAAAATCTTGTGCACCATTACAAAACAAAACTAGTTGAGATTGATTGACACTTTATCTTAGAAAAGGGTAACAATAGAATTGTTCGGCTAAGTTATGCTGCAACAAGACCTCAGATTGTTGATATTCTTAGCAAAGCACTATCGGGGGTCAACCGTGATAAATTGAACTCTAAACTTGGTTTTGTATAATATATACAATCCAACTTGAGTGGGAGTGTAGGAAGTAGAGACCCGTGTTCTCTATTAGAAATGAATTTATTTTCTTTAGTCAAAATATATTTCAATATTTGGTTTTTTCTTTTCTAGATTTTGCTTATTTTTCTGTTTTACTATTTTAATGAGATTCTTAATTCAAAGGGATCCCAATTTTCTATTTTCTTGACTGATATGCATGCCACTTTATTACATATATTCGGTTGTACTTCATTTTATTTGTAGAATAAAATCTTTCTTAGAATTCTTTACTCGCCTTATTGTAATCGCTTGCATTATTGATTTTTGAGAAGAGACTTTCGAGAAGAGCAAGGAGTGCTCTACATTTTGTGGACTGATATGCATGCCACTTTATTAAATATATTAGGGTGTACTTCATTATCAATGTAGAAATATGTCAGAATTCTTTACTAACCTTATTGTATTTGCTTGCATTATTGATTTTAGAGGAGCAAGGAGCGCTCTATATATAAAAGCTGGTTGAATACATGATACAATTTTGATATTACTATTTTGATGTAAATGATATAAAAGCAGGAGTCCTTTTAAACCTTTAATGGGGTAAACTGATACATGATTATGATTATTATACATGATTCTTTTGAATGTAGACAATGTAGTCATGTTAATAAAAGTTAGTGTTCTTTTATTTTCATAATTAATGATAATTAATGAATTTAGTGGCTTTGTGTGTATGTGTAAATTTAGAAAGATTATCTTTAATAGATCCTAGATGTTTGAGTGTAATTTATTATGAATGTTTTGAATTGAAAACTTACTGAATGATCAGATAGCGGTTCTTGTTTTTGCTGCATCCCAAATTAACGTGGTTTTTTAGTGGAAGAGTTGTATTGGGTTGTGGCATGGCACTAGGGGCTTTACATATACATCTCCCAATTGCATTAAAAAACAGTTGACCGGGCTATACTGATCATCCAATACACTTTTATATTATTTAATTATTGAAATTCTCTTTTTTTCAGTTATCCAATACAGTATTTTATGCCATTTGATTTTTCATTATTTTTTTAGTTTTCCATCTCTCTCTCTACTATCTCTATTTTTGGGAGTGATTAGGTAGCACTTCTATCCTCACTTGAGGTGTACAATGAATATTAGAGTGAGGTTCTTTTTGATTGCCATACCTAACATTTTGTTTAATCCCTTTTAAAGTTAATCTTGTTTCATGCTGTTGAGTTTTCATTATTAAATTTCATCTATATGTGTCTTCGGCTTTCACTTAGTGACTGAAAGCTATACATAAATTCATGGCAATGACTACTTGGAGACAGTCCGTAGTTTATGTTTTCTTCTCTCTGCGACCATCAATCAAAAGTGGATCTTGTCATAAATTGATATTAGCAATACTTTTATTTATGGAGAACTATTCAAAGTTGTTTAGATGGAGCAAACATTGAGATATGCTGCTCCTTGGGAAAACATGTATGTAAGCTTCAAAAAGTTATATATGGGTTAAAATAAAATTCCATGCTTGGTTTGATAAACTCTACAAGGTCTCTGTTGATATTTGTCTTCAGAATTTGGCTGATAACTTTATCTTTTTTCACAACTCATCCTTTAGTACAATAATCTTCACATGTCTATTGGTGGCATTCCTCTCTTGGGTAATGTTGCTTCTAGCATTGAGGATATAAATCATCTTTAGTAGACGTTTTCCACAACACTTTTAATAGATAATTTCCACCAAAAAATTGGGACATCTAAAATAAATTCTTAGCAGTTTGTTTATAGTTAATAAGATATTTATCTCGCTCTAAAAAATTATGCTATGTCTACTAGAGTAAATTGGGTGTCTCAAATACAAACTGACTCTCCAATGGATATCTTGTAGATATCCAATGATGATGAAAACTTTGAAGATACTTCTCACTTTTGATATCAGGTTAGCAAACTTATTTATCTAATTGTCACTAGTTATGCTATATCTTTTTGTTATCATTTTAGTTATTCAGCATGAACATAACCTGAAGAAGAAACATTGAGATGTCATTTGAATAATTTAAAATGTATCAAATATCGCTATAAAAGGTTTCAGTTTGTAAAAAAAAAAAAAAATTTAAAGTTTGAAGCTTATTCTGAATCCCACTCTGCTAGATCCAATTATGAGTGAAAGTTTGCTTTATAATATTATGTTTTTAGGGTAGGTAATCTTGTTTCTTAGATTTAAGGAAATTGATTTTACTAGGTCCAACATTGATATTGAATACAGAGCCATGCTCTCTTCGATTACAAAGTAATATGGATCAAAACTCTAATAGAAGAATTTAATTTCTATTTGACACAATTCATGATTTTGAAATGTGACGATCATATCTCAATTTACTTTTTTATAAATCCTATTTTTTATAGAAGAATAAACCAAATTGATATTGATTGTATCTTTATTAGATATGTGTCCTAGCAAAGAAAATCTGCAGTCTTCTCTACTCTAATGAAGGACAACTAGTCTATATTTTTACGAGATGCTCTGGGACTGTTAACTATAGAAATATCTTACACTAGTTTTAAAATATAGGCTAGTTTAACCATATTTTTATGAAGAGCAAATAGTAAGATATTTTTTAAAATTAAAAACCTATTAGTTTACTCTATTTGCTTTTATTTTCTATATCCCATTGAAAAATATCTCCTTTGCTATTTTCTTCATGTTTTGTTCATTGTATCTGCTTGTATATGGCCACCTGTATTTATCTTGAATGAATAATAAGATCTAATCATTTCCATTGTTGTTATTGTTATACATTATTACTCATTGAATAAGCTAATAGTAGGCGTGTAAACAAGCCGAGTCGAGCTTAAGTCATAGTGAACTCGAGCTCGACTCCTCTGTGAAACAAGAAGCTTGAGCTAGAGCTCAAGCTTGTGTAGAGCTTCAATTATGAGCTCGATCTTGGCTTAGCTCAAGAGCCCGACTCAAGAAACACTTGGTCGAAGCTGGGTTATCGGAGGAAGTAGCTACTGGAGAAGAAGACATCGTTGAGATCGATAGTGGTAGCTTCTTGAAGGGAGCTTGCTGCTCATGAATCATGCCAACAAAAGAGAGTTAAATAAACAATGAGTATTTTATGTGCTTTTAATTTATTACTATATTTATTGCTGCTGCAACTCACCTTTCCCTTTTTTTAATCATTTCAAACTACTCTATTTCGACATATGCTAAAATTTTATTTTTATTTAGTTTATTAAATCTTAATTCCAAATATTTAATTTTACCGAGTAAACTTGCAAGCTCACAAGCTGAGTTTTATTTAAGTTCAAACTTGATCTCATTTAATATACAAGCTTGAGTTTGAGCTCAAGCTCGTGACTCAATAAGCTTGACTCGTGAGCTCATTAGTGAGTCGAGTTCGAGACGACTTGACTCATCCGCACGCCTAGCTAGTAGATCACTAGGAAAGAGGGATGAGTGGAATGAAGAGAGCACACAAATTGGGGTAGGTGGCTATTGCAAGGAAGAGGTGGAGGTAGGAAAAGTGGAAAACAATTGAGGAATTAGAACTTATATATTTCCTCTTGGCTTTCTAATTTTGTGGGCACCAATTTGTCCGGTTGGTAAGAGTTTTGGAAGTTGTTGCCAAGGATTTGGGTTCAACCTTGCCTACACATTAATAAACTCTGATGTTGTAGACTTTTAAATCGAAAAAAAAGAGCAAGGAAATGGAGAAATAGAAGTAAACAGTGTCTATGAAGGGATTCATACGCTTTAACATGTTTTTATTAGTGAACAAAGGAGGTTGTTGAGGGCAGTATATGGGAAAGAGGATAGGTAAGGTGGAATAACAATGAACACCAAATAATGACTTGTGACCACAGAAATGCTTAGAATTAGAATTTGGTATTTATGCCATATTTATTTACAAGGTTAATTACACTCCTCTAATTCCAAATCAAACCAGCTTGTTAGCTCATTATGGACTGCCCGCTTCTTTATCTTTGGATTATTGCTTATTTTATTGCACACTCTTAAAGTTGGATTTATCTACCGACACTTGATGCTCTTCTCATTAGGGAAAAATTTTGAGGAAGGGTTCATAAATCCAACTTGGAATTGGCAAATATCTAATGGTGATTTCAAAATAGTTCAAACAATTATTAGAAAGGACGTGATGCTGATTTTTTTATCTTATTTTGTCCTTTTAATTCAGCAGCACTTTTTAATTTAGTTTTAAATAATGAAAATTAAAATAAAAGAGAATTTATTTAATAGAGGGCTTAAGTTTAGTAGAACAAAAGTCTACCATTATTAGGAGATAGAGTGACGCTTAATTGTGATAGATTATGTATTTTGGATTTATTATAGGTTAGATTGAGGATATAGCTGTAGATGTAATTTCCCAAATTATGACTTGATGCTCGGCTCTTCAACGAGTTCACGAACCGAGCTTATCGAGCCACTAGCTCAAGCTCGAACTAAAATTGAGCTCGTTTATTAAACGAGCTTGAACTCCTTTATTAAATGAGCTTGAATTCGAGTTTGTCCCAACTCGGTTCATTGGCTCGCTAGTAGGCTCAATTAGCCTACAATTACTCATTTTGATACATTTTTCGGTGAGCTGCTGCTGCATCCTCCTTCTCCTCCGGCCACCAATACCTTCTTCTGTGAGCTCCCGTAAAAAAAATGAATTTTTATTTCGAGCTTGTAAGCCGAGCTCGAGATTGCCATTCGAGTTTGACTTGAGCTTAAGCTCACAATTTGACAAACGAGCTAAGTTGGAGTTTATCATGGCTCTAGCTCGACTCGTTTACAATTCTACTTGGTGGTACTATGCGACAAAAGAATGTCATTAAGATTAGAATGCAAATGAAAAAAAAAAAAAAAACTTTCAAATAGGCCAACTATATTTTCTAATTCTGAGTTTAGTCAAGAAAGGAGGTTATAGATAAATATGTTTAATGTGGTAGAAATTATTATGCTAAGATGAATGTGTGGTAAAATTACAAAGAATATATTAATAAATGATTTTATTATAGGTAGGGTGAGAGTAACATGTATTCATAATATGATATTGAATAATGAACATAGGTGGTTTCAACATCCACGATAAAGGGTAGAAGATGCATCAATACAATGGACAAATAAAATTAATATGAAAGGATTATGAGTAATAAATTTAGATTGAACGTACTTACGATAGAAGTGGGAAAATATTTGCTAGGAATGGATAACAAATTTAATGCAACACTCATCAGGGATGAATGAAGAATGAGAATTCTTAAAACCTTCCTTAAATAATTGGAATAAGACTATTATGATGATTAGTTCTTACCGACAGTTCTCATCCTTTTTTTATCTGATTTATTGATGTTATCATTTCTTTTGGTATTCTTATAGCATTAATCATGCAGGTTGTGTTTCCTGTTTCTAGAAGTTATTCTATTGCTCCTGCACCACGCATAAAGCTTGTGTCTACTTCACAGTTGAAGGACTTATTGTCAGTTGATGATGTAAAGCTTCCTTCTTGGGTTGATGGAATGTAAGCCATTTTCTCAGGCTAAATGCTTCTATTAATCAAACATTTTGTACACTCTTCTATGAAGTTTTGTGACTAACTCCTTCACTGTCATTGGCTTTTTTTATTCACGAACTTCTATATTTTTTCAAATATATAGGTGTATGGCTGAATACCTTCCTTCTCTGGAAGACACTCTTGGCTTACAGGTTAGTTACTTTTGGCATGTACTGGGAACTATATTTTGTTTCTTCTGTTTTCTCTACTCATCGCCTCTTTAGCTTTACAATTAAGGGTTTTATTTTCTATGATTTGTAAATTTTTTATTTGCCTCCAATATGTTGACTGCACCTCGGAGAAATGTTACTAAAAACACGCAAAAGTATTTGTTTTAGAGCTAGCTACTATTGTTTTGGTTGATTGAACCTTTCCATGCATATTGGTGTTAGGAAGATATATCATAACATGGTAGACTACTTCAGCTCTGCATAGTGACATTGATTGCCGTTTGTGCAACATTGATGCTCAGGTCACTTTAAACTGTGTTATGATTGATTTAGCTAGAAAAGTTTTGTATGTGGAATCATTCTCAGTTCATTTTTCTATGTCCATAAACCCTTATTGCTTGTTCCCTGTGCCAAAACCAATTTCCAGTGCTAGGTTGCTCTTATTCTATCCTCTATGTTCGTAGGGTCAGCCAATTTCAAGCTTTTTTTGGCTGCATCTCTCTTCCTTGACATCTTTTTTTGTGGCGCTGAACCGGTGACTTTTGCTGGAAATAAATGGGTTCTTACATGGACCAGTAAGATTTTTTATTTCCACACCCGCTCAACTTGTTGGCTGG
The DNA here is from genome assembly GCA_002079205.1 of Phalaenopsis hybrid cultivar. Classification (NCBI taxonomy): domain Eukaryota; kingdom Viridiplantae; phylum Streptophyta; class Magnoliopsida; order Asparagales; family Orchidaceae; genus Phalaenopsis; species Phalaenopsis hybrid cultivar. The sequence continues at coordinate 1,678 of JXCR01096306.1, read as the reverse complement.
TATCTTCTCTTTCTGGCTTTTTTATTCAGGCCTGCCAGCTTCCTAATGAGGCTATGGTGTTAGTGCTTGACCAGACCTCACCTTCCCAAACTCACTCATTGCTTTAGTTTGCTCACCTCTTTTGCTCTCAGTTTGCCGCATGGATCCCCTTGCCTTGTTTGCACTGGTTCAATTGAACTGGTGCTAGCTGGTTCATTCAACTTTTTTTAAAATAAAAAAAAGGGCTTTACATTATGGGATGACCACTATTGAACATTTTGAATTATTAGGGAAAGCACTAGTCCTTGAGTAGCGCCTGCTTCACTCCTAAAAAAGATGAAATTGAAGAATGTGCGTAGATAATCAAACAATTAATTAGATAATCGTTAAGCATCAAATTTTAATATCAATATTAGATGATGTGCTTTACATTATGACTGATGATATGTTTTTCTAGAAAATTTATTCGATAAGTTGTTTATTGCTTAGGAAGGTTGGACAAAATGGGTGGAAAATAAAATTTGAGGCAAATGATGGTTTATATTAATGGCTAATGATACCTAATATTAAAGAATACCCTAAGTGTGTTCATGAGGATTATGAATTATGTTTTGAGAACTTTTACTGAAAATTTTCAGGTCTTATGCTTTGAGGATAATTAGATTCATAGGAAATCAAGGAATGCACATTCAATACATTTTCAGAAAATCTTTCAAAAGTTACAATTCAAAAAGTTATATTTGAATTTGAAAAAAATGCTGCTTTGTCATTTTATCCATATATTTTTGGGGCTTGTAGTGCTGTTGAAGGATTATTTGTTGATCTGGACATGTTTAAAGCAATTAGAAATTGGTCATCTATTAATATCCATGATATTTAGAGTTGACATAATTTGGCTATCTTGTATTGTTGATTTATCAAATATTTAGTATTTTAAATCACTAGTCATCTTAAAAATGGAGAATTCAAATGGATGAATTGTTTTGAAAACGTTTTTAATGGCATCAATTAGGCACTTACTAATGCGTATTAGTTAAGATTTTGACTGTTTGAATTTTAATAAAGATTTTGAGATTTTATTTGTTGTATATATTTATAGGAAATTAAGTTGGAATGGACACCTAATGGTTATTTTAGTAAAACATTAAATGAGGAAAATAAGAGTATTCTAATTATGATAGAATGTTTTATATTGATGTTCATTAACTTCAATATTGGAGACATTATTTATCATCCAAGTAATTTATTCTATGTTCAAATCTTTAGGCTTTTACATTTTTGAACTTGTAAGAGAAACTAAGTCATAGAATTTCCAAATATGTTCAATTTTAACAGGAATATATGTTATGTTAAAACATCACATTGGAATATATTCATAGACACCTTATGTAGGGTGGCTATCAATTTGCTCACGATATAATTTAAGGTTATGAGTTTCAAGAGCATTATGAAGAACTAGACAAATCGAATGAATTTGAACGAATTACTTAACAATTTAGTTGGGACCTCACCTATGCTTAATAAGGATTTCATGATTAATGGTAATGTTTTTTTTGGAAGGAATTCGAGTTTAATTCCTTGATTCATATTTATAAAATTCTCTTGTATTGGAACTATATGCCAGAGGTTCTGTAAGACATTTTGTATGTGATAAAATGTGGCAATGACTCTAGATAGATGATATTAACTGGGTTTAAAA
>JXCR01096302.1:86168-112841 GCA_002079205.1 Phalaenopsis hybrid cultivar | reverse complement strand
GAACTCTGACAAACTCCAGCCTTTACACATGGAAAATTAGTTAATTTTGGTTCAATTCATTTTTTTAACTTTTTTTCTAGGTCGGTTGCTCAAGTAGATTGAGCTCAGGCCTGTTCTGGGATGCTTTTGTCTCAATTCTGATCCCAGAATCAGCTCAGCTTCAACCTGAGCAAGCTAACCCGTTTTTCCCTCACACAGATGCAAACTCACGCACCCAGCCCGATCAAGCTAACTTATTTTTAATTGAAATTTATGTTAATGTACTCACATGAACTCTTGTTTGTTTAATTTGTTAGTTCTGCCTATCAATGTGTTATCTTGAGTATGCCTGCATGCATCAGTTGTAGTTTCTTCTTTCCAGATATCAGACAAATTTGTTCTCTTCTTGTCCCCTAGTTTGTTGGTCCAGAAAAGGGGGAAAAGATTGGAGCAAATTCTGTAGGCTGCAAGGGATGCAGAATCATGCCGATATTTTCTGCTTAATTAAAATTATTTGAAAATTTTTTATAATTAATTTTTTAATAACCATTCCTTAAGCTTGGTTATATCATTCGTATATTGGATTCATTAGACAGCTTGGCAATTAGTTTTATTGGAACCTACTATCTGAGAGGGTAATCAAAGAAAAGAGGTTCGCAAAGTGATGCCTAAAATAGCTTGGCAATGGTGAATGAAACAAAACTAGTTCCTTCAGTATAATGTAAACAGCTGCTTTTCATTTTCTGTCCCATCTTGTTGCTTGAATGTTGAAATTATGATTTTTTTTTTATTGAAAAAATTTATCTTAGAAAATGCGAACAAAATGGTGACAGTTTCGTTACAGTGACTTTGGCTGTTTACTAATTTTATAATGGATTACTTTTATACTGTGTGCAGATTTGGCCACCTAAAAACATTAAAGATACTGGATCTTGCTTGCACACGAAACTGAAGGAAGCAATTGTTCAGGTAAGCTTGATTGTAACAAATCTTCATTGGATGATCATAATTGTGAATTTCCGATCTAATTGTGAAAAATCTTGATTATTCAGGTAAGCTTGATTCGAGCTCATCAAATGATTGAACTAATTGTTCTGCCTACTTTTTCTCCTAATGAATGAAGTTCATCTAATGACAATTTTTTATGAAGTCATCTTTACATAATTATCCTGCTTCACGCACTCCCATTTCTTTGGTCAAAGGTTGTGTACGGATGAACTGATAGATCAGCCAAAGGAAAAAAAAAGACGTATATTTATTATGAATGTCTGCTGAAAGTCATCTCATCTTTTCAATCCTTACCGTTTTCGGTGTATGGTTAAGTCCCAATATCAATAGGCTGATCATGTCTAATCATTGAATTACCAATTACACCGGCTGAAACAGTTAACTTGGCTTACCTCTTGTTTTGAAAATTTGGCTAAGTATTGGTGCAACTTAAAATTTTATTATAATGATAATTTTGGCCTCTCATTGCTCTAGGAATGACATGTGAATCTATTTGATTATGCTTCTTGCAAGATATATTCTTTTCTAGCTTTTGTAGTGATGTCCTAGTATCCAACACAAGTTTTTAATTCTGGTTACTACCACATTGGAGATTTTAAATTCGGTAAAAAACAAGGGCGCCAGGAAAAAAAACCTTATTTTTTTAGTATGTCTAAAATAAATCTATTTGTTCTGATCTAGTAATTATTTTTAATGTGTGCCTTTTTTATTTTTTTTGTCTCGAGTATATAAATTGTTATAACCTGTCAGCTCCTTATGAGAAGAATTAGCAAAGACAAAATTTGGATTACTGCCGTACTAAATGAACCGAATTAACATTGATATCTTGAACTCTTAAAATGTAAAAGTTTTAAATGAGAAGTATTTTTGGCGAATTGGTTCAAATATATCATATTGAACAGCATGAGATTAGACAGTTCTTGCTGCTGACAAGCATTTCAGGTCAAAATTAGTAGCTGTATGGCTTCTTATATACTTAGGTTATTTTTTTATTTCTGTTTTTTGCCTTTTTTCCTCTGTCCACTATTATCTTAAGTTGCTACTTGTCCTATATTAGCAATTCATAAATTTCACATTTCAGTTCATTATGAATTTATTCTTCAATTATTTCAGAGTGGCCTTGAGAAAAATATATTTGGAAATTACTTTGTGTCATTACCTCCATCAGAGCCCCGTGCTGCACCCCCTGCTTTTGCTTCAGATCCTCTTATTCACATATCCGCTTCTGAGGATGGAGAGAAGGGCAGTTCCAGTTCATTTGATTATGTTAAAGATAAAAGTGTAACCTCCNATATTCAAAGCTTCCCACCTCAAACTGCACCAGCAGGATATGTTTGCCCTCAATGCTCATCTCCTGTAAGCTGTCATTATTCTTTTTTATGTTTCAATTTTTTCTATCCATGCTTTGGTTTGATCGTGTTTTATAATTTATCAGCATGAAGCAAATCAAATTCTTTTTTGATATGCTGTCGATGCTCAGGCATGTATTTACATGTGAAATTTCATTTGAAAACAAGGGAAAGCTATCCTTACCTCAGTTCAATTTAAATTACCATCCTAATTAACCTCATCTCTTCTGTAGTATGGCGATTCATTTTTGTTATGATAACTACTGTGTTACTTTACATGAAATGGTGAAATATGAAACGTTCTTATGGTTGAACTCTGACAAACTCCAGCCTTTACACATGGAAAATTAGTTAATTTTGGTTCAATTCATTTTTTTAACTTTTTTTCTAGGTCGGTTGCTCAAGTAGATTGAGCTCAGGCCTGTTCTGGGATGCTTTTGTCTCAATTCTGATCCCAGAATCAGCTCAGCTTCAACCTGAGCAAGCTAACCCGTTTTTCCCTCACACAGATGCAAACTCACGCACCCAGCCCAATCAAGCTAACTTATTTTTAATTGAAATTTATGTTAATGTACTCACATGAACTCTTGTTTGTTTAATTTGTTAGTTCTGCCTATCAATGTGTTATCTTGAGTATGCCTGCATGCATCAGTTGTAGTTTCTTCTTTCCAGATATCAGACAAATTTGTTCTCTTCTTGTCCCCTAGTTTGTTGGTCCAGAAAAGGGGGAAAAGATTGGAGCAAATTCTGTAGGCTGCAAGGGATGCAGAATCATGCCGATATTTTCTGCTTAATTAAAATTATTTGAAAATTTTTTATAATTAATTTTTTAATAACCATTCCTTAAGCTTGGTTATATCATTCGTATATTGGATTCATTAGACAGCTTGGCAATTAGTTTTATTGGAACCTACTATCTGAGAGGGTAATCAAAGAAAAGAGGTTCGCAAAGTGATGCCTAAAATAGCTTGGCAATGGTGAATGAAACAAAACTAGTTCCTTCAGTATAATGTAAACAGCTGCTTTTCATTTTCTGTCCCATCTTGTTGCTTGAATGTTGAAATTATGATTTTTTTTTTATTGAAAAAATTTATCTTAGAAAATGTGAACAAAATGGTGACAGTTTTGTTACAGTGACTTTGGCTGTTTACTAATTTTATAATGGATTACTTTTATACTGTGTGCAGATTTGGCCACCTAAAAACATTAAAGATACTGGATCTTGCTTGCACACGAAACTGAAGGAAGCAATTGTTCAGGTAAGCTTGATTGTAACAAATCTTCATTGGATGATCATAATTGTGAATTTCCGATCTAATTGTGAAAAATCTTGATTATTCAGGTAAGCTTGATTCGAGCTCATCAAATGATTGAACTAATTGTTCTGCCTACTTTTTCTCCTAATGAATGAAGTTCATCTAATGACAATTTTTTATGAAGTCATCTTTACATAATTATCCTGCTTCACGCACTCCCATTTCTTTGGTCAAAGGTTGTGTACGGATGAACTGATAGATCAGCCAAAGGAAAAAAAAAGACGTATATTTATTATGAATGTCTGCTGAAAGTCATCTCATCTTTTCAATCCTTACCGTTTTCGGTGTATGGTTAAGTCCCAATATCAATAGGCTGATCATGTCTAATCATTGAATTACCAATTACACCGGCTGAAACAGTTAACTTGGCTTACCTCTTGTTTTGAAAATTTGGCTAAGTATTGGTGCAACTTAAAATTTTATTATAATGATAATTTTGGCCTCTCATTGCTCTAGGAATGACATGTGAATCTATTTGATTATGCTTCTTGCAAGATATATTCTTTTCTAGCTTTTGTAGTGATGTCCTAGTATCCAACACAAGTTTTTAATTCTGGTTACTACCACATTGGAGATTTTAAATTCGGTAAAAAACAAGGGCGCCAGGAAAAAAAACCTTATTTTTTTAGTATGTCTAAAATAAATCTATTTGTTCTGATCTAGTAATTATTTTTAATGTGTGCCTTTTTTATTTTTTTTGTCTCGAGTATATAAATTGTTATAACCTGTCAGCTCCTTATGAGAAGAATTAGCAAAGACAAAATTTGGATTACTGCCGTACTAAATGAACCGAATTAACATTGATATCTTGAACTCTTAAAATGTAAAAGTTTTAAATGAGAAGTATTTTTGGCGAATTGGTTCAAATATATCATATTGAACAGCATGAGATTAGACAGTTCTTGCTGCTGACAGGCATTTCAGGTAGTTTTTGCTGTATGGCTTCTTATATACTTAGGTTATTTTTTTATTTCTGTTTTTTGCCTGTTTTTCTCTGTCCACTATTTCTATCTTAAGTTGCTACTTGTCCCATATTAGCAATTCATAAATTTCACATTTCAGTTCATTATGAATTTATTCATCAATTATTTCAGAGTGGCCTTGAGAAAAATATATTTGGAAATTACCTTGTGTCATTACCTCCATCAGAGCTCCGTGCTGCACCTCCTGCTTTTGCTTCAGATCCTCTTATTCACATATCCGCTTCTGAGGATGGAGAGAAGGGCAGTTCCAGTTCATTTGATTATGTTAAAGATAAAAGTGTAACCTCCTCTTCTGGTGGATTGCTATCTCTGAAGCATTCTGAAATAGATATTGTGGAAATAGAGGACCCTAGCTTAGCAAAAAACCATTTCTTATCGGATCAAGATCCCAATTTTATCAAAAGCAAGAATGCTACAACTGTAAGTTATAGATTTTCTGTTATCATTTGTTCTATGCTTTTATATCACTTCTGCATGTATGCTCTTGTACCAACCCCTGTTCTGCTTAGTTTATTTCTTGTCTTTGAACATTATACAGCCTGGTGCCACTACACGAAAAGGAAGTCACAATGTTGAACGGCTGAGCTCTGAAGTTTCTTATTATGCAGATGATGAAGATGGGACACATAGAAAGTATACCCGAAGGGGTAAGTCAGTATTGCTTACATTGATAATGCTAATTTTGTCCTTGTTTTTAGTTTAGAAATGTTTGCTTGTTTACCGGTTTTCTAAATGTGGAAGTTTTTAGGAGCAATTTCTATTGCTTGGGAGTATGCATGGAGATGAATTAATTTTTTCCCGTTACTTTTGTGGTTGAGCAATGTTTATTGCTCATAAGATCTCTATTATTAACCCACAGAACCAGTATCCGGATTTGTATATTCATTGTACTTGGTTATGATTAACTTATGCTTCAGAGCTACTATAGGTAAATAGCCGTACCTTCTACTGTTGATGAGTGATGGAGAATGAAAACAATTAAACTTGGTATTTTGCTTATGGAATCTATAGTTCCGTACCTTCTACTTAAGCTTATCATTGCTTGATACATTTTACTGTTTTTAATGTTATGGAAATTTTGTGTGGTTTGCTTGCTTGTAAGTCTAAGAATTGAGCTAAAAAAAAGTTTCTATCACCAACACTATGTTTGTTTAAGGACAAAAATTTTATTGTTCACATCCAGGATTAAAATAGTCAAAACCTGCATAACACAAGCATAAGTGTTGAATCTAGAATTGTGTTCTATGATGCATTGACATGGACACGGGGACACAGACATTGACACGCGGCGCTTCTATTGTTAAAAATATATGATTTTGATAAGCGTCGGACATGATATTATAATATAAAGGGGCATTTACATATATACCTCCCAATTCTTGTTTATTTACAAATCTAACGGCCAAAGTTTGCTCGGTATGTCTAGGGTTAGGGGGGATGTTTGAGATTGGATTGTTAGTCTTAGGTTTAGGGTTTGTGAAAGATTTCCTACCTCTCGAATTGTAGAATTGGGAGAGATCGCCTACCTCTTGAGTTGTTGGCGCTTATCTTTTGTATTCTTGTTGAGTTGTTTGGATTATTGAAGAAAATATTTGTGTTTGCCTTAATTTCTGTGGTAAAACGTGCGATTTTGATGTCGGATCGTACCAAAACATCAATCGTGCCCATTAGATTGGTTTTCCTGTTGGTCTCGATTAAATGACACCTTCCAAGATTAAACAATTTAACAAATGTATTCTTTTTATATATACCAATTCCCTTCCATTTTTTTGTGACTCCTACACTTGTATGTGAAACTCTACTCCGGATGTCTGTTTCAACTTTGTGCGAGAATTCATTACACTAATCATCATTATCAATAAATTTGAATTTTGATTTTGAGTATCTCATTTCTATTTCTAACTGTTTCAAAGCTTGATTATATTGATATTAGTGGGTACTGGACATAAATTGGCCTAAATCAAGTTATTTGATTGAAACATGGATTTTTTGGAGGATATCAAATTAATTTCCTTTCATAACTTAAGTCTAAATGATTAAACTTTCCATCTCAGGCCCTTTCGGTCACAAGTTTCTGAGAATGTTACTTCCCTTCTGGTCAAGTGCATTGCCGACTCTACCTGTGACTGCTCCCTCTCGTAAAGAGAAATTTAATGCAGATGATGCTCAAGAAGGACGCACGCGTCAGCACAGACCATCAAGAATGGATCCAAGGAAAATTTTACTTGTAATGGCAATCATGTAAGTTCTTTAATTATTAGCTTTTCCTTGCCTTTACTATTTAAATGTTTATTGAACTAAACTCTCTTTAAATTGAAATGATTTTATTCAAATTTATGCTTAAAACTAAATGGCTTCTTATGTTTAACCATTAAAATGATTGATAATTTTTTGTGCTGTACTCATAAAACAAACATGAAACCAATTTATCATTATGAGTTTATTTACCAATGCCTATGACTTAATGCATCCATTTCAATAGCTAGATGATGAACTTTTATTGATGGGCAACGATAAATGTGCACTATAGCAGGACACTTTTATGCATATTAAAATTCAGTATTTCCTAGAAGCTTACATCCTCAAACCACAAGCTTATTTTTTGGATTAGGCTTACATTGGACCAGAGTAGCAACTGACATATTTAGACCCATAAAAGCTCACCAGTTTTTTACTAGTCTTGCTGGGCCAGCTAGTCGTGGCCTGGACTAAATATTCTTAGCTAAGTGAGTGGAAGTAGTTTGACTTTGAAACTCGAAATAATGTTGTAATGTACACATCTAGCTTCTATGGCATGTAATACATGTGTTCATTTAGTAGTTTATTTCGCATCCTAGGCATTGCCCTTCAAAATATTAATTGTAAGAAACATTGTTACGGTTACCAAGATTGACACTATGCAAGATTTGTCATCCATCATTTTTTTTTTTTGTAAATTGAATTGCATTTAGTGTCTTATATGCAATACTTTGTATAATGTTTTTCACTTTCAAAATTGATATGTTTGCACTAAATGGACTAAAGTGATGCCCGGTTTTTCATACACTAGTGGGGATCAAGTGTTGTAAACATGCTTAGAATTAATTTTCATGCATTGTTTAACCTGAATGTTGACTTAAGACCATGCCATCTATTAAGAAATGAATTTGATTCTTCTCATAGTTTTAGACAAACAAGCATTTCCATTTTTGTCTTCATAAGTTGTATCCCAACTATCTCAAGTTAGTTTTTTGATTTCTAATTCTCAATTTGTTCCCGTTGAGAATTATTTGACATGTTGAATCTAGTTTAGACGTTTTTCTAACAACTTTTGTCTATGTTTTGGCCTAACGCTTCCTTATACTAATTCTTCCATATTAATTCTATTTTCCTACAATCTACAACTTTATTTGTATATGCTCAAACCATCTAAATTTATTTTCCATTAATTTCTTTAGTTGGCGCTACTTCTATAACCCCTCAGTTATATTAATCTTTTGATTTATCATTCTAAGTTTACATCTATCTTAACATTTTCTTTTGCCATACTCAACTTGTCTATCCATAATTGTTTTCACTGTCTTACACATAGATCCACAAATATAGTTGGTCGAATTGTTACTTTATAAATATTTTATCATCAAGTCACTTTGATAATCTCTCATCACCAAGTATCGTTGAGGCTTCCACTGTTTAATAACTCAACTATAACTCCTGAAGTTATGTCATCATATACGTCTTAATTCTTTACACATATATAACTTAAATCTTCTTGAAATATTGACATATTTTTACACCTACTGTATTATATGTCACAGACTTGGTTTTTATTATATTAAAAATGTCTTGATCTTCTAATTATTTACTTTATTGCTTTAACTGTCCATCAATGTATGTTGGGGTTTCACAGTCTCTCCTATATAATTGTTGGCATATATAAATAGCATGTCAGGAACGCAATCACCTCATTTTGAGTATCATTTGTTTATATCTTCATTAAAAACAATACGAGGATAATCATGCAATGATTGAGAACGTTTTGGCCTCTCAAAAACTGCTTCTGATTTTAGCTAATGCTTCATTAGAAATTTCTTTAATAATTTCACCATATCTTGGACGCAATTTTTCTTAATATAGATCTAATCAATTCTTGTGGCACATAGGCCATGTGTTTTCAAGGTAAATAAAAATCCCATGAAGATCGTTTTGTGTTGTCTTTATTCTCTTCTAATTGCTTTAGCTTAAATCATTTTTATAATTAATCTTTCTAACATGAGACTAAACTGATTTTCTTATACAAACCTGTTTTTTATAACTTCATGCTCCATTATCATCCCTAACAATTTTATCATATGCTGGTATGTTTGATTGCTATATAGTTCTGTCAATCCAAGTCATCTTCTTATTTCTTAGTTTGGCATAAAAATATTTTCTCTCATCATTTGATTTCTTAATATATAGTTGGGCATTTACATACATACCATAAAATTCTTATGTATTTACATTATCTAACACAAACTTTCATATTTACATGCATATCACTCAATTCATTAACATCTCATAAAAAAAAAGTAAATACTATCACTATCTTTTAAAAGTGAAATAAACCTTTCATGCATAGGTTTATGAACCAAAGTGTTATTAGTGTAAATACCAATCTTTTGCTGTTACGTTTGTTAACGCATAAGAATTGTGTGGTTTGTATGCAAATTTCTCCATTTAATATTCTATTGAATAAATTTGTCAACCAAATAACTCAAATGCCTTTAATAATTCTTCAAATTTTAAAACATGTCTCATTGGGATCAAAAGTTTTCTTCTTCTTTGGAGTGTTAATTTAGTTTTTTTTTTTTGAATCAAACAATGTTATCTATGATTGGAATTTGGAGCTCTCTTCATTTTGCCATTCGAAAAGTTTATTTTTAAAATTCTCATTTAATAAATTTTCATAATGAGATTCGAATTTACTTATGGAGGAACCGTGCTTCTTTAATTATTCACAAATTGGACACAAACACACACACATTTAGGGAAACCAATCCCTCCTTTCCTTGCAAACTTTCCAAACATATTTTACCTAAATTAGGGAAGAAAATAATTCTGAATTAAAAATGAGAAAGACATAAAATAGGAAGGGAATAAACCATTCAAAGGTTTCCTAAGATATCCCAATCAAATCCTCCAAGATTTGGAGGCGGTGGCTGACCTACATCCAAGAGGTAAATATGAAAAAGACCAAATCATCTCAAATGTTCACTCTTGCCCTCAAGCCGAGTCATCAATGTTGTAGAGATCGAGCTTGGTATTGAATTGTAAGGTGTTGCAAGAAAGAGCTTTGACGAAGACATCAACAATTTGTTGCTGTGTTGGGATGTAGTTTAGTTGTATAACTCTTTCATTGACCTTTTTAGAGATGTAGTTTCCATCAACTTCAACATGCTTGGTGTTATCATAATGCATAACATTTTTAGTAATATTGATAGTTGCTCGAATGTCACAAAACATTTGAATAGGCTTATTGGAAGAACATCAAAGTTCCTTTTATAATTTCTGAATCTAGATCCCTTCACAGATCTCTAAGGCAAGTGCCTCATACTTTGATTCTGCACTTCTTCTCAAAATAATTTCTTGTTTCTTACTCCTCCGTGTAACTAGTTTTCATGGTGCACATGAGCAATTACCTATGGTGAATCTTTTGTCAGTGAGTTCTCCAGCCCAACTAGGATCAGTGTAGACTTCCACTTCTGTTTCTGATTTTCTCAAAAACTAATCCATAACCCAGAGTCATTTTGAGAAATTTCATAATCTTGCAAATCATCTCCAAATGCTATTCATTTGGGCAATTCATGTGCTGGCTCACAGTATTGACAGAGTATACATTATCTGACATAGCATGTGATAGATGAATGAGTTTTCCTATCTATCATTGGTATATTCCCTTATCCACAGATATATTTTCTCCTTCCCTGTTATACTTCTTATTGGGTTCTATTAGAGTATCAGCATGTTTGCATCCAATCACCTTTATTTTATTTAGGTAATCTAGGATGCATTTCCTCTATGATATAACATTCCATTTCTTGGACCTTGCTACCTCCATGCCTAGAAAATATCTCACTAGTTATTTGATTTCAAACTCAGTGGTCAATGCTTCTTTGATTTTAATAATTTCTCTTTCATAATCACATCATCTTCATATACAATTCGGACATCAATTTTTTTCCCTGAGTGTGTTTTATGCATAATGTGTGACCAACTTAACTTTGAGAATATCCATTGGATTTTGTAGTTTTAGCAAATCTCTCAAACCACTCCCCTGATGATTGTTTAATCCCATGGAGAGACTTTTTTAGTTTGCATACTAGTTGTTTATTGGAATTATTTTCAAATTCTAGTGAAATCTCCATGTACACTTCCTCTTCCAGATCCCTATTTAGGAAGATATTTTTTTTATTTAAAGTTGATGAAGTCTCTATTCCCTGCTAACGACTATTAAAAGAAAAATTCTGATAGCATTCAGTTTGACAACTGGTGCGAATGTCTCATAATAGTCATTCCTATATGCTTATGTGAAACATTTCGTAATAAGTCTGGCTTTGAATCTCTCAACATTTCCATCAATTTTATATTTTATGTTGAACGCTTATTGCATCCAACTGGTTTATTATCCTGAGAAAGTTTATCAAGAGTCCATGTGCCATTATACTTTAATGCTCGAATTTCGTCTTTCATTGTTTTTCTCTATTCAAAACTTTCAAGAGCTTCATAATTAAATTTAGGAATCTACATATTATCAATGTTAGATATAATGTTCTATAGGCTGAGGATAGCTTTCCATAAACTACATACTCCTGAATTGAGTATCTCATACAACTTTCCTTGTCATCAGCATCAGAAGATAAAGGGGATAACTCATGAGTATTAGACTCTCTCCCAAAATTTTAGGTTATGCACTCGAGTTTTGGTTGGAGCAGTTTTGTTTTTGCTATTTATCTTTCACTTGCTCAAGGTTTTTCTTCCTTCTAGAGTATGTGGAATTCAACTTAGATTAGTTGGATATCCTCAACAAGAGTATGGGAGTCTTGTGGAAGAGGAGTAGGTGGGTTTCTCGTGTAGATGTTATCAAGTGCATCTCAAAATTGATCTTCATTTACCCTCTTCCTTGAACATCAAATTTGGGATAGTAGTATTGATTCTTAAAAAATATGACATTCATGGAGTTGTAGTAATTTCTGGTGGTAAAAGTGTAACACTTATACCGTTTTTTGTTGAAGGCATACCCAAGAAAAATTTACTTGATAGATTTAGGGTCAAGTTTGGTGCGAGTTGGAGAATGAATGTGAACAAAGGATACACACCAAAAAATGTTAAGTGGTGTAGTAGGACAGAAAGCTCTGATTTGTGGATATGTTACCATCAAAATTCCATTTTTTAAGAGACGGGACCCAATATGGAATTGAAACATTCCTTTGTTTTGTTAGTTTTGTGGATCTAATATTTTCATTGAAATTGAGTTTGAATCATGTCATAACGGTTTTAAAGATTTGAGATGTTTCATATTTTTTTATCATTAGGAATACTCAGATACTTCTAGTATGATCGTCAATAAATAAAACAAATCATCTAGCACCACGTAGGGCTTTCTCTTTTGAAGATAGATCCTCAAATATCATTGTGGATATTGGAAAAGGAGTGTGGGGGTTTATACTGAGTCATGTGATAATTATTTCTAGTGTTTTTGACAAGTTGACAAGTCTCACATTGATAAAAATTAGGTTTTTTTTTTTGTTCAGAAATAATTGTGGGTACAACTTAACAGTATAATCTAAGATAGGATGGCCCAAACAACATTGCCATAACACGACCTTTTTTCGACAGATATAGACTCAACATATTTATAAATTTGACGATGGGATCAATTGTGTGTTTAGAGAGATTCTTCTTGAGCAGGTACAAGCCATGATACATTTTAGCACCTGCCTAGTGAATTCCGGCTGCTGGGAAGAGATCCGGAGGCAGAGGAATACAGAGGAAGGCGTGCTGCAGGGAAATTCCAGCAGCAGGGAGGAGTTCCTGCAGAGGAGGGCCCGCAGCAAATTCCAGCAGCAGGGATTGCTTCCGGTGGCTCAGGAGACCAGAGGAGGGTCAACAGGAGAGCTTATGATATACAGGGAAAGATTCCAGAGAGGGCCTACAACCTGCAGAAAGAGTGCCGGTTGCAGGGAAGAGGATTCGCTGTAGGGAAGAGGAGATTTTTGGCAACCTGCAGGGGTTCCAGCTGCTGTTGGAGGTTTCAGAGAGGAGTTGAGTTCCGGTTGCGTGGAAGAGGCTCGCCGCAGGGAAGAGAACTCGCTGCAGGGAAGAGGAGATTTTTGGCAGCCTGCAGGGGTTCCAGCTGCTGTTGGAGGTTTCAGAGAGGGTTTGCAGCCTGTGGAAAGAGTGCCGACTGCAGGGAATAGGACTGGCTGCAGGAAGGAGGAGATTTTCGGCAGCTTGCAGGGGTTTCGGTGGCTTTTGGAGGTTCCAGAGAGAGCCTGCAAACTGAGGAAAGAGTGCTTTCTGCAGGAAAGAGGAGATTTTCGGCAAGTTGCAGGAGTTCCTGTTGGAGTAGTTTCGGCGGAGAAGCTTTTGTTTAGTCTTTGATTTTATATTAAATTTACTTGAGGCGGAAATTTGCTTCTTCCATTATTCGGGGATATATATATATATATATATATATATATATATATATCTAGGGAAACCAATACCTCATTTTCAAACTTATCAAATATATCTCACCTAAATTTGGAAATGAAATAATTATGAATAAAAGAAAAGGAAAGACAAAATAGAAGGGAATAAATCAATCGAAGGTTTTCTAAGATATTTCAATCTAATCCTTCAAGATTTGGAGATGTAGCCGGCCCACATAAGAGAGGTAAATATAAAAAGGATCAAGTTTTCTCAGATTTCTACATTTATTATCTTCATCTTTAATTAAAAATCATATTGTCTATTTTTGTAATACATTTAGCTCTATTGAAGCTCTGAACTCTTTCCTCGTCTTCGCTATTCTATCCATCTATTTTTCCTTTCTTTTAGTACCCTTTCTTTTTTTATAAATCATCATAAGTTATATTTTTATCTTTACATAATAAAATTCACCAGTTACGTACACATCACGGTTTTGAACAAACAAGCACATTCATGTTTATAATGTGTAGAAATACAAGATATTCTAAATTATGCACTCAGGTGGTACCCTTCTACATAGGAAATTGTTCTTAGAATCTGACTAGAGTCACACACATTTCAATTCTGATTTTTCCACCAATTGTATACGTCTGTAATGCTCTATTGCAAATTATGCTCATTAATTTTCATCTTTTCTGACTTCTTTCTTTTATAAGCTTTCTTGCTAGACGATGTTATAGACATCCTTCTTTTTGCATCTCAAATGATGAGCATTTGATAGAAATTTATGTGAAAGAAAATTATACTGATTAAATGTTGCAGGGCATGCATGGCAACCATGGGAATTCTGTACTATCGCTTGGCTCAGCGTAGCCTCGGTGTTGACATTCCAGAAGATTTACCTCAATGAGTGAGGTCCTTTAAATACGTTTCTGAAGTTATTCTTTTGTAGAGGTACAGTTTTATAGGGCTTTTTTGCTACAGAGTTTCCGTTGGGCTATCTGTTGCACATTAGGAAACGCTGAATGGGGAATCGTTTTCTGTTGTAGGGAATGTTTCTGCGGCTATGTTGGAGAGGGCATAGTTTAGTTTATGATTATTTACTGATTTATCATGTGAATTCTCTTACTAGTGGAAATGAAACGTTCAAGCTTTCACTTTTTTTAGTTTCTGGTGTTAAGTTGATCATATGAGTTCTTTGTAGGGGACTTAAAACGGTTGGCTTGGCCTTCTAACTCAGTTTGGTGAAATTTCAAAGAAATAAACAAGGTATGTACTATCTTGGTTTTGTGAAGGGTTTACAAGTTTGTTTCCTTGTAACTTTGTTTAGGTCTATTTACAATACGAATTGCCTTATGGGTAACTAATAGAAGCCCATGGAAAATACAGTCATCTGAGCCAAACATGAGGTAGGATTAAAATTAACCGATTATCTTTGGTAATGGCTAACTTCACCTTGTGACATAGGTTATTCTAGGATTTTGGGGTCATAATGCTAAGTCTAGGATGTGATGCACAATAGATCTTAAATCACAAATTCTTAGATCTCATTTTAAACAAAAATTAATCACTTTTGAGCCAAAATGACAAAGCACATTTTATTTATTTGAAATGAAATTTTAAAAGAAATCTGTGAAATGATATGAAATTCTTTAGCGAATGAAATTTAGAACAAAAAAAGGAAAATCAACGCAAAATTTGATAAAATCTCAACCATGCATAAAAAATCAACCCATTTTGATAAAATCTCAATCATGCATAAAAAATCAACCCATAAGAAATTTAATAAAATGGTTATAAATCTCAAATAGGAAAATCAAAGCATCACATTGGTGCATGGAGAATCCTCTTTGAAGGTTATTGTTGGTACTTTCGAAGCACTCAAATGATCGACATCCAACGACCCAAAAAAAAAAAAAGGGAAAAAAANCCATAAGAAATTTAATAAAATGGTTATAAATCTCAAATAGGAAAATCAAAGCATCACATTGGTGCATGGAGATTCCTCTTTGAAGGTTATTGTTGGTACTTTCGAAGCACTCAAATGATCCACATCCAACGACCCAAAAATAAAAAAAAAAGGAAAAAAAATCATATTCCTCTATGGTTATGGAGGGATTTATCTCAAGAAATGCTAAAATAAATGTTCCTCTGAGATCAAGCCTAATGATATGAGTTTTCGCTAAACCAATTTAGATTACAACTAAAACCAGTTTTTAAACATACTTTCAGCCAAAATAATTGAACTTCCCCAATAAAATTTTGTTTACCACGGTTTCTAGCAATGGCTTGTGTGTCAATTTTCACTAGAATACCGGAAGAGGAATGAAACAGAGCTGAACTCAGCTGTAATACTCATCATTTAAGGAAAATATACAGATGAAAATAATCTCATGAAAGATGAAAGTTTTATCTGAAATTTACCAAGCTCAACTAAATTCCCTTTGTAGGATGAAGTTAAACGTAGCAACAATCCCAGGAGGCAACAAACATTAAAGGTCCACACAAGGCTATTGTGAAGTGCCGCACATTGTTACAGTGTGAGGAAGGAACGATCACATATGCTATATTCCCGAAAAGGAACAACCACAGAANACCACGGTTTCTAGCAATGGCTTGTGTGTCAATTTTCACTAGAATACCGGAAGAGGAATGAAACAAAGAGCTAAACTCAGCTGTAATACTCATCATTTAAGGAAAATATACAGATGAAAATAATCTCATGAAAGATGAAAGGTATATCTGAAATTCACCAAGCTCAACTAAAATCCCTTTGTAGGATGAAGTTAAACGTAACAACAATCCCAGGAGGCAACAAACATTAACACACAAGGCTATTGTGAAATGCCGCACATTGTTACAGTGTGAGGAAGGAACGGTCACATATGCTATATTCCCGAAAAGGAACAACCACAGAAGTGTAAACCTCATGGAATATCAGATATTGCTGTGATGAAAAAAGCATAAAATAGGAGGAAATAGCCAACCAAAGTCCAGTGACAGGAGGGAAATATCTTATCCTATCAATTAAATGGCAATAATCATGAATTTCCAAATCATAAGATGGAAAAAATATAATATTGGTTGCATACTTTGCACTCTTAGATTGAGAATTAAAACAAATCTGAAAGTTTGAATTTAAATGACTCGTAGTAGTAAAGCAAATTGTACATCAGGAATGTGTCAACATGAATCCCAAGGAGATCAAGCGGTTCAGAAGACAGGAAATACAACGAAGAAGGGTCCACTGACGAAAGACTAAATGACCCACTTGACCAGATGCAACCCCTTGAACTGAGGCTAGAGGTCGATCGAGTGCAGACCACCCGGACTAAGGACTAAGGCTAATCGGGCCGAGCAAAGACATCGACCTGCTTATTATTGCAATTCGAATCACATATATAATGTAGTACTAGCAGTCTCATGGACACCCATGAGGTTCCTCAACAGGGGCTAAGAATTTGCAATAACATAACCCACAAATATTTTGAAAGACCTCCTCATCAAGGAATGAGCTATCCATCTGGTTATGATAATTCACTTTCAGCTTGATAGCATAGTCTTTTTCTGTTGATGAGAGCACCTCATCCATGGATTAAGGGTTGATAGTCGAGCTAGCTCAACCGATCGATAACATATGGCTGAACAAAGCAGTTCGGTCGACACAAAGTCAGATAAGATCAACCGACTAGCTACGCCAACTCAGCATACCGACTAAGCAAGCCTTATCGAGCCCGAAGTGTACCAAGCTTAGCCAACTGAGCCAGAAAATAAACAAGCCACAAGCTCACATATGTAAAATCCCTAAAATACACTGTAACGCCTCCATAAAAGTAGGGGCAAACATGTAACTTCATATATTGTACATTTCTTCAATAAATAGGAGGATCATTTTATAAGAAAAGACTAATCGATTAAACTTATTATTGTTCATTATTGAGAGTTTTTCTTTGTTTCTCCCACATTCATGTTTGCCCTTGAGGTGTGATTCATCGACATATCAGGATTCAACACAAACCTAAATTGAAAATCAAAACATTGGGAATCATAACTTATTCTCAATGCGATCATCATTTTACATTAAAATGAAATTAAAAAAAAATAGAAAACTAAAAATTAAAACAATTTTGATGCCAGAGATTGATAAATGAAGTATTTAATTTTTTTGTGATGCACATATGGAAAATTTTGTTGTGCTTCCTACAAACTGACCATGATACATCTTGAATAAGTTCAATGATTAGATTTAATAATGTCTTTAGAAGCTCAGGCTCATATTTAGCGAACTTCATGAAAAGTTTAGGTTCATCCGAATAATTAATTCAACTTCTAATTGTAATATAGGTTGATATTTGCATATACGGTTTAGTTTCAAGTTCAATTTCACATAGAGCTTTATAATTGACATATTCTTTAGACATAATTCCTAATTATGGCTCACATCAAATTAGACTCAAATTCATACTCTTATTCAAGTGCAGAGTCAGGCTCATTACCATGTTCCAGCATAGCTACATATTTAGGTTCAATAAAATCAGATATAAACTCACACTGAGCACACTCCTAATCATTTCAATGACATGAATGGGTTTTTTGGGATTATATTATTGGTAAGATAGTCCTAAAAGTTTGTAATGTGCCATAACATTCAAGCTCTATTTAATTTTTTTGACAACACTTTTTATGATAAATTATATTTTTTAATTTTTTAATTATTATTTACCAAAGAAATTTAATGCAATAAATAATTGAAACACAATAATGACAAGTTAGATAACTTTTAGTTACAAGACTTCTAAACATCATGTTTTTTATACACATTATATTAACCTTGGTAGCCAAGCTTAAATTCTCCTGGCATTTCTCCTTGTATTCATTGAATGACAGATATCATTCTTCAAGTCATTGTCTGTGTTAGCTCTTGTAACTTTTAGTTCACTTGAAATACTTTGCCAAAATGATTGAGCACTATCCACAAGTTTAGATTTAACCCATTTAAGTCTTTCAAAATTAGATAGCCTATAATGCTTAGAATTATTTTCAATTATTGATTTGTTTCAAAATTTTCTCTAAACATTAACTCCCTTCATATTTAAATATATAATCATGATCTATACCATAGTTACAAGGTGTTCATTAAGATTCGTGATTTGATTTTGTTTTTATTGTATCTTTTAATAGTTTTTTTGATTGATTCAATTATTATATTCTGAGTAACAGCTCAAAATAGTCGTTCGACTATCAAGAAGACACGAATTTAGTCTTGGAGTCTTAAAATATTTCGTTTTAGTCCCAGACTATTAAAATTTGATTCAAGTTAGTCCCTAAGCTGAATTTAATGGTTAAAGTTCACCAAATGTTAACTTTGAGGTAATTTTAGGAATAAGAATTTTAAATAAAATTTAATTTTTATAATCGCTCTATTTTCATTTGTCATAAATTGTTTTTCTAATTATTTCATTATTACTTTATTTGTTTAAGTAATACATTCTTTCTTCTTTGAACCGATATTAATTCTTTTGTTAAATTATTCAAATTCTTTAAAGAGAGATGACTACATTTGATTATGTAGTGCATGAAATAAATATTTGCTTCCTTTCATAAATTTTAATAATTTTTTTACATGTGAATTAGTGTGATACTAAAAATAAAATTTAATTTAAAATTAATATTCTTAAAATATCATCAAAGTTAATAATTGGCGTTAATCTTAATCATAAAATGCAACGTAGGGCCTAATTTGGATCAAATTTTAATAGTATTTGACTAATGTAGAGCATTTTAAAATATGGAATTAAATTTATCACTTGTTTATAGTCGAGGGATTGATTTGAGCATTTACTCATTATGTTATAGTCAAGGGACTATTTTGAGCTTTTATCACTTGTTTATAGTTATTGACTACTCCAAGGATTGCTTCAACATGTTGCTTCCCTTTCTAGGTTCTGTCGCTGCTCCTTCTTGTAGTAAATTGCTTCAGTCCGCTGCTCTAGGAAACAACCAATTTCTGGTTTGCCGCAACTCCTCCTGTCTACAAGCATTAGAGAATTTTTCAGGAGATGCTTTGTTCCTAAGGGAAACCAAGAAGCAAAATGGCTATTCTCAAGTCATCTCTTGTTCAAGAAAATTTGTGTTTCAAGGTTTTCGAGGAGATTACTTCTCTAGAATTGGATCGGCTAAGTTAGTTCTACATAATAGAGTTGCGCACAAGCAGAGACCTTGGATCTTGTTTGATAGATCTCAATGCTGCAATATTGTTATGCTGATAGATGTGAAACGAAAAAATCAATCCTGCAAAGGATATTTGCTGTTTCACTAGAGCACCCGAGAAAGGAGAACGATATGATAATCTCTGAATACATCGACTCCCAAAGAGGCTCTATTGATATTGTCACCTTTAAAAGCCCACTTGCAGCTTGATCCTTTCCTAGAGGATTTCCCGTCACCAACTCTTCCTCCTACAGTAGGAATCTATTGATGGTGGCATTGGTGTCTCTGATCAATGTTTCGTTAACTGGTTGTGTTGTGACAACCCTTCTGTCGGCGACGATAAACCGATGGACTGGACGGACCTACGCGCGAAGGTACCTCGACATCCTTGGAAAATGGAAGACACTTCCCCTGTGGCAACAGAAAGATGAGTTTCTTCAAGTTTCCTGTGACAACCAGACCGTTATTGTTGTCGGGGAAACTGGGAGTGGCAAGACCACTCAAATTTCTCATTTTGTTTTCCAAGTGGAATTCTTAAAGAAACGTCTGATGGTCGCTTGTACACAACCTCGTAGAGTGCCTGCAATGTATGTTACTCATTGATTTATTGAGGAGATGGATGTAGCAATCGGAGAAGAGAGAAGCAATGACTGAACCTCTTTTGGAGAGGTCCTTCCGGTTGGTTTCTTACGCCTGTTTCTTGCAGCAGTCCGAATTCTCTAATTTTCTACAAGCCCTACCGCTAGAGGTGCAACTTTCCCTAGAGGTCCTTCCCGCTGTTTTTTTGGCGCTTGTTCTCTGCAACAGTCTGGCTTCCTGGTTTTCAGTAGTTCAGCTTCCCCTTTCCTCAAGTTGTCCAGATTTCCAACTATCTGGCTTTCTGGTTTCCAACACTTTGACTTCACTGATTTCCAGTAGTCCTGTTTTCTAATTTCCAGCAGTTCAACTTCCCTAATATCTTATAGGTCCTCCTCTGGAGTTTTTTCTTGTATTAGACCCTCCTTCTGAGCTATTTCTGTAGCAGGTCGTCCGCCAGAATACTTCCTGCAGTAGGCCCTCCTCTGGAGTCTTTTCCCGCATCAAGGCATACCTCCAAAATCATTTCCTTTTTCAAATGTCATAGCTTGATATGTTTTTTCTTGTCATTTCCCTGCAAACTCCCTTACAACATTATCTGTAGGAGTATTTTATCTACTTACAGACACTGCATGAACTGCAATTAAAGACAACCACAATCAACTAGAAGTCAACTTTTCCTGCATTAGGCCATGCAAACTTCCCTGTAGCATTATCTGTAGGAGTCTTCCGCCTATTTGCTGACATTGTAGGAACTGCACTCAAAGACAACACCAACAGGTTGAAGACTTCCAAGTTTTATCTCATAGTTTCTTTCTCGCCCATTGTTTGATGTTTCAAAATCCAAGTTGAACATGGTTTTCAACCATGTTTCAACTTGAGGGGGAGTGTTAGAAGTTAGATTGGGAAATAATTTATTCCTGTGATAAGTTATAAGGAATAAATTGTTTTCTTTAGATTAGGAGTTATTTCCTTTTCTACTTTATAATTATTTCCTTGGATTAGGAGTATTTCCTTTCCTATTTTAGGTTTTCTTAATTTTATATTATTTCCTTTTTCTCTAAATAATTAATATGAATTGATTTATTGAAAATTTAGAAGTTATATATTTTCTTTCATCTTATTTCTTTTTTTTTTCTTTCCTACACTGGAATTCATGTAAGGGTTATTTATAATTCTCATATCAATAAAAATATTCCGTTTTATTCTGAATTTCTAACATTTTTTTTTTGTTTGTTTTGTGTTATGAATTAATCATTTTGTGTTCTAGTCCATTTGTGTTGAACCTATAAATCTTTTGAGAAGTTGTGCTTGTAAGTCTCATTGGCAGTCTAGCTCTTTCGCGAGCTATGCTGTTAAGTATCGCTATATTCTCTCTTGAAGGTCTCTTTGCTAATAGTTTGATATTAATGGTTACTACTTAACATTTTCTTCATGAGTTTGGTTTTTTTAAGGAATCACTACAAATCTATAGATATTAATTTCTTATGATGAAACAATTGCTCTACTTGCAATTTGCAAGTCAAGTCTGGATCAAAAAGCTGTCCTTTTAATTTGATGGTTATTTTATATAATTTTTCTCTTGCAAAGTCAAAAAAAAAAAAAAAAAAAAAAAAAAAAAAAAAAAAAANAAATTTTAAAAAAAAAAAAAAAAAAAAAAAAAAATCTAAGATGTATTGCTTGCTAATATCTATAACTAATATCTATAACTTCCCTAAAAAGATGCTATATTATGCAATTGTCATATTGGGCATGATAGAATACAATTTTAAGCCATGTTAAGAGCATCATAAAATATTTTGGGTGTTGTTGAGTGCAATTTTTTGCCATGTGAGGCATCATGATTTACATTTTTTAGACCATGATGGGTATCATAGAGTGCAACTTTGAGCCATTTTATACATCATTAGCCATGCTAAGCATTATATAGTGCAATTTCAAACAATGTTAGGCAACAATGAAGTTTTGTCATTGTATGCTACCTTAATATAAACTAACTTGCAAATATGTTTCTATATTTCATGAACTTTATAAATGCATTCAATATGAAGATTAGAAGTGAAAACAAATTTCTCTACTAAGGAATTTGCCATCCCTAAATATAATGATAAGCTATTGAAGCAAAACTTTGGCTCAGCTGAAGATGTGAAGAATGTATGCTTGTGAGGCTTTAGTCTAAACAATGTTCATGGAGACTATAGATCTAGGGACATCTAAACTCATGGCAAAATCCCATCCTTCATAGTCCTAAAGCCCACAATAATATGACTTAGCTGATGCTAAAAGATCTCTTATAGTCCTAACGCCCACAATAATATGACTAACAATGGTTGATGCTAAGAGCTCCATATCTGATACCACCGCCGACCACCACAATCACCACTAGTCATCGTCGAACACCATCGATCGGACACCGCCAATCGCTGTAAGTCGCCGCACGTCGGCGTTATAACTTGAGAAATTTAGGAACTCATTCTGGGACAAATGATTGCAATTGTAATTATATTTTTTTATAATGAAATTCTTCAGTTGAGTCAGATCCCGTGGTTTTTCTCATTTTCAGATTTTCCAGGTAAAAATTTTTTTGTGTCATTATTAGTTATTCTCTCTTTTCTGTGTGCGCTGAATATTCGTACCACATCAAGACAATAAATATGTTAATCTACTGCCGTGAATTTCCTAATACGCATCAATACTGATAATTTTGATGTGATGTTAAAGATTAGAGCGATAAGCATGTAGATATGAAATTTTGAGTCATACATGTATAAAAATATAAAAAATTGTTTCGTATATCTATAAATGGCCCATATTAGATTATGAATGGGGAGTTTCAATCTCCCATTAAGTAAAAAAATAATTGAATTGATGATTTTAGATTCATAGTGATTATTAAAATCCCCAAAAAAAAAAAATATTAAGTGACCTCCGGACAAAATGGTCTAATTATTGTGTGCGGATAGCACACGCAGAGCTACGTGCACTCTCTAATCACAACTGCGCATCGCGGCTATATGACAGTCTGTGATCGGAGAGTGCACACAGCTCTGCATGCACTCTCTGCACGCAATAATCACTCACAACAATGTGGCCATTCATGGCGTCATTGGTCATTGAGACCTTGGACAACCAAGCTATATATTGAATATAATATTTTAATTATGTGAAAATTTAAATATAATATTTTAAACACAAAATAATTTCACTCAATTGTAATGAAATAAATGGTTTAAATATTATATTAAAAGTTTGGATGATTAAAATGTTATATTAATTATTTTGGGTGATTAGTATGTAAAATTATATATAAAAAAAATACGAAAATGTACATGCAAACCACTCAATTCTTATGTATTTACACATCTAACACCTAAAAATTAATATTTATATATATATACCAACTTATTTATGCGTGAGTTGGACTTTTTAAAAAGCTCGTGTTCGACTCTCTGATTAGCTTAAGTTCAATTTAGTTATTGAGTGAGTCGAATACGAATAAATTTTTTAAGCTCAATTTATGAACGAATTGAATGGGTATAGATTTTCGTTAGATCGTGCTCGGATCATTTCGAATCAAATTAACTAAATAAACAAAAATTTTTTTTTTTATATTGATAGTTTATGCTGTAATTAAATAAATATTAAATTTTGTTATTCTTAATTCATTCGAGTCAAACACGAGCTAAAATAAATAAATAAATTTGAGTTAAGTCGAACTCGAACATACTATTCACGAACCATTTTCCAACACGAGCAAATTTTGAACTATAAACGTATCAAATAGAGTCGAATACAGGCAAGTAATGAGCTCGCTCATTCTTGTTCCGATTTACACATCTATGCATGAAAAACTATATTTAAAATCTCAAGTTAAAATAGTGACATTTTGATTTTATACAATCCTCTTAGCCATAAAAGCAGCTATTTTTTATCGTTGCAAAATTGTCGCAAAACCTTTGCATCAATGAAATTGCGTCACATCACACAACAGACCAACTGAATAAAAATAATTATATACTTTAATGTATGGTCCGCCTCCTCCTGACACAGGAAAAATTATTGCATACATACACCACATGCAGAGATGCATGTGGTGTCTGATCCTGACAGTAGATTATGTGATCTATGGTCAGATGCAATCAAATTTTTTTTGAAAAAAAAATTCAAAAAAAATTAAAGTGGGGCCCACCGAAATACATCATGATCGTAGATCACCGTAATCTACGGTCAGGATCGGACACCACATGCATCTCTGCATACGGTGTATGCATGCATCTCTGCATGCGGTGTATGCATACAATAATTTTTCCTGACAGAGTGACACAATTTTATTGAACTGTTATAATATTTTTTCCATATAAATTGCTAGGTTAGTTTATCTTTTGGTGGTGTATATATTCGACGGTTTTTCTCTTATGTACTTCATGTAAATTTTATAAACTACTAAACAGGGTTATAGTGGATGTAGGTATTTTGATGGAAACAATTTTAATGTCTGTGTATTTTTATTGTAAGTCTTTTCTCTAGATAGGTTTTCTAATTTTCTTATTTCTCACTTTTTGAACCATCGGCAAGTATATTCCTCCAAGTTTAATGCGCACGTAAAAATGTGTCCGTACGAATCTCAAAGCCGATGGGAGATCCAGGAAGAAAATACGAAGGTTTGGACGAAGCAATTGACATCCCTCGCCTGAGTGATCGACAGAAGAGGACAAATGGAAGTCCCTTAGGACAGTGATTAGCCTGCGGAACGATTGATGGGGAGCACTCCTCCGGGCCATGAATCGATCAGACCAAGATCTATCAGATGATTGGTGACTTTTATCAATCAAATGAGTCTCAAGCTTTATTATATGCAAATAATCTTATAAATTACCAAAAAAAAATCCCCTGAATGGTTAATTATAAGAGGGCGTACATGTATTTTTGTCATGTTGGGAACTAAGCCTATAAATAGAAGTCAATATTATGAATAAAAGGAATCTTTTTTGGCTGGTCTACTATTGCTCCTTCACTCACTAACTGCCTCCTAATAGAATGTTTCATCCCTCGGGCATGTTTCCCAGGCAATTTTGGATTCAACATTTAAGTATGTGAACTATTGTCATGCACAATATCATTAATTCAAAATTTAGCTGACCCACTTAACAACCTTACAATAATGTGCCTAATGCTTATTAGTGTCATCAGTTTCCTCTATGCAATTGTCGAATAATATAATTATTGAAAATCACAATCAAGGGAGCCTCTACAATTACAAAACAAGTAGATCCATAAAGGCTTTCCCCTTCCTTTTTAATGGTCTCATTGCATGCCTATATCTATCATCCTAGTTACTCCATTATTGAAAACGGCACTTGAAAGGCCATTATTTGGATGATGAGTACCTTCAAAAGGAAAAAAAAAATTACATAAAAAATGCATCAGGACTCCAATCACTGTCTGTTACGTGTAGAGTCCAATCCCCCTTAATAATAATAAAAAAAACAAAATAATTTAATACAAGATGGGGCTGGACTATACATATAAATGCATCAAGACTCTTGATGTAATATTTTTTCTTTCAAAAGATACCAACTTTGAGGGATTTGATATAAATGAAAGGTTAGGTCTATAAATCCAAACCCAAAATCTTTGCACTAGTAAGGACATGTTAATACCTTTTGCTCATGGGTTCATACATAAAATGTGCTATTGTACCAATCAATCAATGCCAAAGCTAGATTTATTCCCCAGTGGCAACTTTATGATATTAGAAACCATTTGGAATGTATAATATGACATGAATCCATTACTCACACAAGATTTTAACACAAAACCAACTAAGGATTTTGGCACAAACTACCATCAAGCCTAATTCTAACATTAATTCTACTAAAATTATAAATTTATATTGCTTAGTTTAATAAAGAGCACATTCAAACTTTTAAGGTTTTGAGGATCAGATATCAAACTGAATGAAAGAAAGATACATTGGTTCAATCTTGGTTGAACAGAATGACGTAATAATTAATATAACTACTAATTAAGTATGACCCAAATGATAAAATAGTGATATAATAATGAAGAATATGAAAAAAGAACAAAATAATTACTGTTAAGAATTCCGTCGGTAGGATCTGAGGCCATAAAGCTCTATAACATGAGCCTATATGAAAGTAGTGCTTCTACGTCTCGGTGCGACGTTGTTAGGTGATTCGAAATCACACAGAATTGTTCTCACAGGGTTGATCTGTGGTTCGACCGGTTCACCAATCTACAACTCGAATCGCCTGTTCGACCCACTCTGAGCAGTTCACAACATGAAAGTATTTTCTTACATGATTCGAACCACTCTGACCATCAGTTCGTGGTCGAACCTGCCAGTCCAATCAGATCCATACCAAATTATTCCTCATTCCTATTTATGTCCTCCATGATGCACAAAAAAAACTCAGAATTCTCTTCTATTCTGAAGCCAAAGATAAAAGGATAAAAACATCGTCTTCCTCATCCCTTCTCTGATCAAATCCCACACCGATAAAAACGGCGGCATCTGCGTCGACCTGCATCCCTCTAAACCCTAAAATATCTGCAAATTCTAAAAAAAGTCAGCTTTTA